>JACCIC010000053.1:1065000-1162500 GCA_018907035.1 Sycobia sp. Sy_11 | reverse complement strand
TGCTCGGGCTTATATTACACCCGCGGCGCGCGACGGATGGTTACTGTAACAAATTATACGTAGCGGGAGGATTAAAGCTATGCGACGAGATATTCTTTCTTAACTCGCTCCCATCGCTTTCAACGTATATAAGTACAATTTTCTATTCACATTAATATTAAAATTTTCTCTGTATATTAAACGTTTGCAGTGCCTGAAAAACAATATTTGAGCCCTTTTTTGGGGGGGGGGTGGGCGATGCGATTGCGAATTCAATGATCATAAATTTTGAAAAATCATTAATCGGCCGAATTCAATAATGGCCGATACTATATATTTTTGATCTTTCGCAAAATAGATTGTACCCGAATGTTGCATGGATTTTGTCGAAACGACGATGAAAAATACGAAACTCGCGCCTCAAGACTCGAAGACGCATAGATCGGGCAGTCGGCTATATTTAACAAGTGTCAAGTTGAATGATTTTACATGACTGAACAAAATAATCGAATCTATTCGACGAATATAATCGAAGAGGACGATCCCGAGAATCGCGAGGTCGTGATTCAACCGCGACGTATACGACAATGGCCCGAATTTGAAATATGACGAAATCTCGAATTTCCAAAGCGTACGCGTCGAAAATCGCGTATAATAAATGGACCCCGGGGCAAACAATTGCGGTGTTTTTTTTTTTAATTTTTTTCTTCAACAGTCCATGATGCTTGAAATAATCCAATTTATACGTTGCAGAACGGGAAAAACAGGATAGTTGTTCAATAAATGACGGGCACTACACACACCTGTATTTTTTGACAACAGATTGCTAATTTTAATCGTGTATATATATATATAAAAGCATCGGATCGTTCCAAATTGCCGTTCTGAAAACTTTAACAATTTTTTACCCGCCTCGGATCGAGAATAATTTCTCGTACTGTCCAGAATGGCTTGAGTATAAAAATAATTCAATTGAGCACGTATACTTTTAAACAGAACGAGGACATTATCTAGCTATAAAGCTTCCTACGTCCCGGCATTATAATTATTAACACGCGCGCGCTCGGCCCGTGACGTTGGCCGATGAAAATGTACACACGACGTATAAATCAAAAAGTCTCGTACATATAGCTCTCGGCCTCTCGTCTCGGGCTACGCGCGTATTACGAAAGGATTTGTATAAACGTTCCGCGCGATGATGAGCGGAAAGGCGGGCAGCGAGGGAAGAGAAGAAGCAAGCCTATTAACTCGCCCTGGAAATCGAAATCATTTATCAAGCGTCTCCGCGCGATCCTTTTCAGAGGCCATCGCGCGGAGCTGAGAGCGCTCGTCACAGCGCTTTCGTCTTAGATATATATGTGTGTATGCAGACACACGCACACACACCACACGTATGTATTCATATACAGACGTCCTTCAACAGTCTCGTCGCCGCGGTCGTGCACCGCGGTAGGTATATATGCGAAGAAGACAGGTAGGCCAGGATGTATTCTTCTCCCCTTCCTCCCTTATCTGTCTCGGTTTATACTTACACATACACACGCACGCACGCACGCAGGCACGCACGCACACGCACACACACACATATATACATATGCATATACAGTGAGCGATAAAACTAGAGAGAGAGAGAGAGAGAGAGAGAGAGAGAGAGAATCAGAAGCAAACGAGATCGCGGGAGGATGAAAAAAAAGCTTTCATCGTGCCTCCTCTATTACCTCCGCGGTCCGTGTCTTATATATATATATATATATAGACGAAAGGCAGATTTTATAATGGACACAAACGATATATACGAGAAGCAGTGAGGGAGAGGGGGAGAATGAAAGCAAGTGTGAAGTCCGGCGTTGAACTCTCGCGCGGACGTCCTGAATTAAAAAAAAAAAAAAAAAAAAAAAAAAAAAAGAATAGAAGGAGAAAAAGAAAATCCGTTGAATGCGATACGAATGAATACGCGTACTATATAGGGAGCGATTGCCCCACGTCCTGTTATAGGCCGATACTGCTGCCGCTGCTGTTGCTGCTGCTGCTGCTGCTACTCTTGCTGTTATGGTAGCCTTTTTTTTTTGTTGTTATTAATCCCACAACGGCACTCGGCACATTATATTATACTTACAGGATCACGCTCGACGATCTTCTCCTTTCATGATAGGGCGTGCGCGCGCGCGCGCGCGTGTATTAATATGATTAATAAATGAACAGAGAGTGAGAGAGAGAGAGAGAGAGAGAGAGAGAGAAGCGCGGACGTTGGCTTCCTAAGCGGCATTCCGAGGTCCTCATTGTCGGATCAGCGGCAGCGAGCGCGGCGATATTATAAAGCGATCGTGATTCAACGTCGAAGTTCCGAGGGAACAAATAGAGGACCGGTGTAATCTGATTTATTATACGAATGTTTTGTGAATATATTTTGACTGTGCACGGTGCGAGAAGCGCATATCGAATCTATTTAAAGACCTTTTCCTAACTTTCAATAGCTTGTGTATTCACGTGTGTGTGTGTGTGTGTGTGTGTTGTGTGTGTGTGTGTGTGTGTGTGTGTGTGTGTGTGTGTGTGTGTGTGTGTGTGTGTATGTGCTCTTTAAAAAAGTGTAAAATATTGTTCCAATAATCTTAAAAAAATTCATCAATATATTGAATTTCTAATATATCAACCCGGAGAAAGTTGTTAAATTGTTACAATAAGCAAAATTGTTTATTATTATATGTATATACCTACGCATCTATAATATGCTACAATATCTACCATATGCTTTCGCGTGTCGCGAGAGAGTCCGAGAATAAACTGCGCGCGAGTTACGAAAGTTGCATAGGCACGAATTCTAATTGAAAATATAGCGTATACAAACAGCAGTCGCATTAGCTGGTGGTACTATATATATCTGAGTTCCTGCATCAACGTTGATAAATACATATACCTATATATGTATAATGGAGGAAAAGAACTTGCGTAAGAATTTGAAGATGAGGGTAAATGACATGACGTGGCCACTATATGCTTTAATTATACATAAGAATAGAATCGTCCGCTTAAATGCACAAATCTTGCCATCAACGAAGCAATCACTTTGCTCATCTTACGCAGTCCCTATCGCTTCAGGTCAGAAAAGCAATTTCTCTATATTTCCCCAAAAATTACCCAACGATATAGCAACGCTGCCAAGTAAGAGCGAAATTCTGTTAGTAATTTACATAAACGAATAAATGCATCAAAATGCAAATATTCCCGTGCTGAAATTCATTCTCGAATCTAACTAGTATCGGATTAGTTTTCCTTATTAAATTTTCGGATCCAGAAGGGAAATCTAGTCTGATCCTAGTTCCGACTTGTCCCACTTTTGATAGCATTTTATATGGGGAACGAGCTTAGATTTTGGTAGGTATAACAAGTTAAAAACGAGACAGAATCTAGTCAGAAAGTCTTTTAAGACGATTTTTCTTTAAAATTAAGACGATTTATAAATTATTCTAATTTTGTTTCCTGGACCAAATGAATAATTTTTCAGCTCTTTTAATTTTTATTTATTTAAAATAAATACAAATTAATAGATTTTATATACTCTTTCCCATGTTGGAAAGATCTGCCGATTTATATGCATGTATGTATATATATATATATATATATATATATATATATATATATATATATATATATATATATATATATAATCTTTGAGTAAATGAAAAAAGTTAAGAGAATCTGACTAGATTAAACGTAGAAAGCCTAACCATTTTCTTAATTGTCGTACTTCCAAGGTTCCAACTGGGAAATACTACGTTCTTTCCAATACTAGAAAAACTTAAGGAAATCTAACTAGAATCAAAATATAAAACCTAACCGTTTCCTCAATTCTGCTTGGAATTATGAAATTCTTCAATTCATCTTGGAAGATTCCAACTAGAAAATACGTCGTTCTTTCCAAAGTAGGGAAAAGTTAAGAAAATCTGACTAGATTCAAGATAGAAAACCTAATCATTTCCTTAATTTTTCTACTTGTAAAATTTCGACGATACAGAATACGTATTTATTTTTAACATCGGCTAAAGTTAAAGAAATCTGATTCTAGCCGAGAAAATAATAATGAATTAAAAAATTATTAGATAACCTTACCTATATGAAGAAATCATCAGTAATATTGACTACAATTTAGCCCGAAGTAAGGATACGCCGAATATATTTCTGCACGAATTATCATATGCTACGTTATTAAATTATACATAAGCAAATTTTTTACGATTCCATACTCATTTAATAGAATTGAATCAAGAATTGTTAGAACATATGACTGATAATTATCATTATTCGTGTTTCGCCACCTTTTAACATTTAAGAAACTGTAGTGAAAACCTATGATGTAAATTTGTCTGGAGTACAAAACAACTGTTATCATATCAAGTGCACGTATGAAAATATCATAAGGACTTTTCAATCTTGTAGTAAATTGCTTTTGTATTAAAAAAAAAACAATATATATATAAAACATAATGTTCCACCAAAATTTACATACTTTATTAAAAAGTGATGACGGCACAATTTTGAATTAGATATGCATTTTTTGTGACAGATCCATAAAAATACAACAGGGTCATCTGTGCATACGCAATGAAAAATCGGAAGAAATGTCACGCGTAATTGGCCCGGTCATGTAAATGCTTGTCAATATATATATATATATATATTATACTCTCTTTTACACAAAGCGCTTTCCAGTGCATATAATAAATATATATATATATATATATATATATATACTTCCGCACGCAGAACTGGCGTGTATAACTTTCGGGTAACGCCCGCGTGCTCGGAGTATATAGGAAACTGTCGGGGTAGGAGGGGGTATGGACTCGGTATTGAATTTGTCGGAGGGTAAGACAAGTCGAGCGGAGCCGATAATCCGGCGCGGGGCGCGCGTGCTCCACTTTACTATCAACGGCGCAGTAAATTTAATGCGATACGCCGCGGATATGGTGGCGGAGCGGGGGGGGGGATGGGGGTAGTGGAAGTACAACGGCGCGGTATAACGCCGCCCGCCACCACCGCCGCCGTCGACGTCGCGAGCGCGCTCCGTAATGCCGCCCTCTTATACCCCTCCCCCCTGCCGTACTCTTTCTTTCTCTCTTGTTCTCCTCCCGCTCTATATCTTTCCACGGGGGCTTCTACGGCTTGGCTAGGTGTATATATATATATATATATATATATATATATATATATATATATATATACGTCGGAAGAGCGCGGTATAACGTCGTTGTCGATTGATCTATCGGGGGCGCGACTGTCTTCGCCGAACGACTACGACGGGACGGGACGGGGGTCTCTCTTTCTCTTTGAAAAAAAGAAGGAACTTCGGTGTAGGGGGAGCGGGTTGCTGGCGGGTAGGAGAGTGAGAGAGAGAGAGAGAGAGAGGGGGGGAAGCCAGAGGGAAGGAGACCAGGATTCGGAGAGGCGCTTTAACGAAATCTGGGTAATGGGAAAGATAGCGGGGCCGCGTGAATGAGTGTGGCGAGAGAGGCATATCCGAAGAAGAATCCCGCGAAACGACAGGGTAAAGGGGGAGGGGATTTCTTTTATTCGTTTTTCCGTTCCGGGATACCTATATAGATATGTATAGTAGCCGAAGAGAGACCTCTTCCTTTACTCACTGGTTCGCGCAAATTCAGAATGAAAGAATGGCGAATCCTTAACTTTCTCTCTCTCTCTCTCTCTCTCTCTCTCTCTCTCTCTCTCTCTCTTTCTCTCTTCTATATGAATATATATATAGCCACTCTCATTACTCTTCGGAATAACGGGCCCCATGAGTTGATACGAGCGAATTTTTGCACGAACGCGTGTTCCAGTTCCGTGAAGAATGGAGGTATAGGTAATGCCTTTTCTAATATATATATATATATATATACTCGTCTACATATATGTATACACGCATTAGAAAAGGGAACGAAGGAAATTTGTAAGTATTACCGGAAGGCTCCGATCTCTCGCACACATATATCACATACGTGCAGTCCTGTTTGATTGCACGAGAGCTTGTGTACTATATAAATAATTCATTTATTTATATATATCTATATATAGATACATAGAGCATAAAGTGTGCGCGCTCGCTAGTCCGACACATACTGTGTGACTTGTATATATATACACTTGAGTTTACAAATAAAATTACTGTGTCGCGTATATATATTGCGGCGATCTGTCTTGTAACCGGCCGAGCTATCATTACTCCACTCCTGACGGTGGGGAGGTGGATCCAATTATTAGCGTCGTTACTGGCGTAATAACGCCCAGTATATATATATATATATATATATATATATATATATATATATATATATATATATAAGTATAATCCCGCTTTCGCAATTACCTTCGATAGACTTCACTGTTTATATGGGTTTATTTTCCACCTCAGGACATTTACTATTCCTTCTGTACAGTTTCTAATTACTAATGATTTGCTATATATCTAGTTTCTATGCACTGTTATATTATGAATAAGTCCATGAAATTTTGAGAAAACTGATATTTCAGTTGCTTCCCAGCTTGCAAAATTTTTTTTCTAAGCTGTAAAAATTTATTTCATAAAATCATAGTGTTTAATACAGGTCACTACATTTAATTTACGATTAAATTTGATTTATTACGTCTAAATTATCATTTTTTCACGAATCACAAATTTTTCTTTTGTGCTAAACTTAAATAAATAATACGTTCTAACAAAATTATAAATCTTTAAGAGGCCTACGATGGCTCGATCGCTAGAGCGAAGGACTAGTAACTTGGTGACCCGAGTTCAAATCCCGGTCTCGGCCGATTGATACAGGCACCGCTGTAATAATTTACATGTGCTTTGTTTAGAATCGTAGACCTTCGTCGCAGATTAGCACCGGTATTTGGAAGCATAAATAGAGCGACGTTAAATAACATAAAAAAAAATAAATAAATCTTTAATAAATGAAATCTAAAAGTATTTTGTGTATCTAACATAAAACTGAATGTATTGCAAGAAGCTGAATTTTCTCATAAAATGACAAAATTTAATAGTTTTTTTTTAAATATTTTAAATCAGCTTTGCATGGAACAAAATTTTAACATTTCCTACCTGAGCTTGCAGAATGACTGAAAAGTAATTGTTTGAATTTTGCGATGTGCCACTGGCTGCTGACGAATAGTGTTTGAAGTGAATGAAGTTTCCAAATTCAGAAATGTCTACCGGTCCCTCGATCGTATTAAAAAAATCAAGTTATTCCTTTGCAAATTTTAAATATTAGTGAAAAGTAGTTATTCGCTATTATTTCAGAAAATATTACCCAAACGCTTCCAAGATTGTTACAGCATGGTAATAAAATATTTCGTCACCGAAAATCATCAAATATGTGTCTCATGTTCAATAATGACATACCATAGTTCTAATGCTTATCAATTTTTGATTACTTAGCGCTACTTCTTATCGATTTAATGGGAATAAACAAATTGTTTTCCAAAAAAAAAAAAAAAAAAAAAAAAATAAGCGACGAGCTCTGGGAGCAGTCGAGAGTATGCTAAAAGTGACAAATGATAAAAGTTTCCTGGACTTGCTATTGTACATATATATTTGTCTGATATGCTCTTTTTCTTAAAGGACTTTCATTGAACTAAAATTGGAAGATCGGTTAACAGTGCAATAAATGAAAACTTTCTCTGGCAAGTATCAATTCGCTATTATATATATACACGTTACGCGCGCTAAATACACTTTTATAGGGCGGCAGATAAGGGAGAGAATTCTCAGATGTATATATTATATACCGCGCGCCGTGTGCCGCGAATTTGCTTAAGAATTTCCAGACTACTTTTCAAGATAATAAATGCCACCCACCGCCCACCTCCCCGCCCCGCCCCCCCCCCGGCCGCGGCCGACGCGCGTGTGCCACACGCCAACCACCCGCGGCCCCGGCTAAAGTTCGAGTAGAACGAGCTTAGCGAGCCAGAAGAATAAATCGGCACGACGATAGAGGTCGCGCGGCTGCGGCAAAGGAAGAAATCTGCAATGGGCTCTTAGCGCAGTGTCGGCGGCGAGGGGCAGGGAGGCGAGCCTGATAACGCGGGGGTGGTTAGGCGCGGGGCGGGGCGGGCCGGGGGGAGGGGGGAGCGTGAGTAATGAGCAATGCCCCGAGTGATATCGCGCACAAAGTAGAGAGAAGGTGCAGGTATGGAAAAGAAGTGCTTCCCGGGGAGTCGTGGGGAGGGGGGGGGGCGAGGGGGCGGGGAAGTAGGAGGACGGGGAGGAAGAGGAAGGAAAAAAGGCGGGGAAGACTTATAGCGTGGATGCAAATCAAGTTTCACCGCGAAAAATAATATATTCCCTTTTCTGCATTTTTAGAGCGTGTATATATATGTGTGTATATATATAGAGCCGGAGCGCGCTCTTTTTTTCCTCGATATCCTTTCTTTTTCAAAAGTTGAGCTAGAAAATTCAGTGCAGCCCGGGGAGGTGAACTCGTTCCTCTTTCTTTTGTCCGCGATGGAAAAATTGAAATTAAAATTGGGAAAATGAAAATTAACCTTTTGAACGGATATTTTGGAAAATGCGCGTATCAATGCGTTACAGCTGAATTGTTTGAATATTATAGATGGGGATATTCTATAAAACGTATTTTTTTTTTTCATAAAATTAAGGATTAGAAGGAAAAATAGGATACTTGGAGTAATATATATTTAACGACAAAGATTTTAAGATGTTCTTTTATATAGACTGAATAAAATCTGTTCTACTTTTGATAAGGTCATTATAAATAATTATTAAATTATTACAAATTTTAGGTAATCGTGAACATTATTAAATTTTTTTCTATATTCCAAGAAAGCCTTAATCCAATTCCTCAAACACGTTATGGAAATCAGAAAAATTTTAAAATATCATAGCCAAAAGTTATAGATCAAGCTTAAAAGACAATCTCAAATGAATTTGTTTGGAAAGTCGTAATAATTCCGAATAGATATAAATACCCAGAATGATTCGCTAATATTTTCAATTATTCCCCGTTATATAAATATAGTATCATTAAAAACATAGTATGCTTAACTCGATCGGTAAAAATTCACGTTTGCAGTCCCTGCAAATAAAGAAATCTGTTTTCAAGTAAATGTATTGATGATAATGAAACGATTCATAAAAATATCTCGTTGTAAGCTAAATATCTGTAAAAATGACGAAAAATTATTGCTTTCGACAAGTTTATGGGACTAACGAACAAGGATTGTATGCATTCTGGATTCTTGTCGCAAAAATCATGATTCATAGATGACGTCATTTTCTCATTCTCAAAAACGCATTCGAAATTTAACCAACATCCTGGTGAGGAGCGTAAAATATATCCTCCTTTTGTACTTTAAATTACAGTATCTTTCAAAACAAAAAAAAAAAAAAAAAAAAAAAAACAGGGAAAAATCGAGCATTACATAAATCCACCTCAAGCGTGCCATTTAATCGACGCAACAGAGTCGCCTACGCAACCGAGTTGAAAAGAAAAAACAAATTAAAAAGAGGAAAGGGAGAGAGAGAGAGAGAGAGAGAGAGAGAGAGAGAGAGGGAGAATGAGAGAACTAGTAATTTCTCTGCAAATTCAGCGCTACAACGGAGTTTCTCTCTCTCTACTCTTTCTTTCTCCGCCTCGATGCCCCCCCCCCCTTCAGGGTGGCCGCGCGAGCTCTGTAAATCCATTCGGTGTCGTTTCCACATCCTGTTTCACCGTTTTCCGACAAATAATTCCTAGCTTCATTCTTCATTTAGCCTCTCTCCTCCTCCTCCCCCTCCTCCGCCACCCAACCCCCCCCCCCGAGCAACCCTCGGCGGCTCGCGCGAACCGCCGCTCGAGCGAGCGCCCCGGCCTCGCGCGGCCGCGGAGCGCCGCTTCCACGATGCCAGGCTGGAATAATACGTTATATGGGCTCGCGGCGAAAGTGCCCCGCGGCCCCGCGTGCAGCACGAATCTCGGCGCATTTTTACATTAAAAACGCTGAGAAAAACTCGGCCGCCGTGCCCTGGCCCCCTCGCCGCTCCCCGCCTGTTCCTCCGCCATCTTTGCCCCTGGCTCTCTCGCTCTCTCTCTCTCTCTCTCACCCTCTCCCCCCCGCCCCTCTTCGCTCTTTTTAACCGACCCGTAGCGACGCCTCCTCCTTTACTCTCGCCGCCCGCGGCAGTGCCGCGCGCGTTGGAATCGTTAATTTTCTGCTTCCATTCGCTCGCCGTAAATTCCGGCGCTGCCAGGGGCCCGAAAAATAATACGAGGAGGAAACGTTGACCATTATTTCCCAGAGTCGGCTTTAGCCCCCTCCATCTCCCTCTCCCTCGCCCTCCCTCTCACTTGCTTGGCTCTCTCTCTCTCTCTCTCTCTCTCTCTCTCTCTCTCTCTCTCTCTCTCTCGCCGACTTGCTCACGGATAACCGTCGCGGAAGAAAGAGTATGGCGGGTTTGGGGGCAGGGTGTGAGGGGGATTATTCGCAATAGCTCGCGGTGTGGCTGCGGAGCGCGCGCGCGCTGCGACGAATGAAATAAATGACGTCGAGAGAGAGAGCTTGGCCGAGCGCGCGTACGTATATATATATATATATATATATATATATATACGGCAGCTCCCTTTTTATACTGTCTATTTTCTTGAGGAGGAGCGGCGCGCCGCGATCTGCTCTATCGCTGTACATAATTTACATACGACGAACAGCTCCGCCACGGTGGTGCGCGGGTGAGTTTTTCTCCCCCCCCCTCCCTCTCCATGCCCCCTCCCTCCTATCGCGCTACGTATGTATGTACGTTTGTATATATATATATATACAAGTAAGACTCACTGAATCACGCGCTTCATTTTAGGCTTTTTTACGCGCGCACGCGTTCTGCCTCTCTCTCTCTCTCTCTCTCTCTCTCTCCCTCCCTCTCTCCGGAAAAGGGCTATATACCGCCCTGCACGCGATTAATATACATCTTTTCGGATGAGTCTAACTGTGTATACGCGGGATTGCTGATAGGGGGCCGAACTTTTATACATCACTAAGCTATACAGCGCGAGAATTGTTTTATGCCTTCGACCACCCTCTGCCTCGCGAAATGTAAATTAAAATCTGAAATACATACACACACACACACACACACATATATATATAGGTTCACTGTCCTATAAATCAATTGCTTATTTCTGCAATTAATACTGGGGATAGTTGTTTTTGCTTATGTTTTTTCATCATCTAGAAATTGGGGGATATGAAAGTAGAATTTTCATAATGACGCTGTTACAGAATAAAAATATACATTGTAACCGAAGAGTCATTTCCAGATGCAGTCTTATTACCGAAAACTATTGACTTTTTACAAGAGTGTCAGACATACGCGTCAGGAATTGTAATCAGTTTGAACGAGATTACTCTGAGATAGCGTATAAATAATGGATAAAGTAAATAAATTTTTATGGATAGAGCAAAGCATACTTTATTTTAAATAGTATATTACACGTAAAAGTTATATATTCTAGTCAGTTTGCATTAAACTAGTCTTTTCATTTACATCTATTCTCAAACTTTTCAAGCAAATTAGTTAAACAAGCTTATTGAACTATTGTGCTTTTTATTATTTAAATTACCAATTGGTAATAGCGTTATTCGCCTTTCCACACAGATTAATAAATCTGCTGGAAACTTGAATCAGTTCATTTTATAAGTTAAATTTGCAAGATTTTAATGTTCACAGATTATTAGTAACAACAGAGAGCTTTATGCTCAACCGGTATAGAAGAGCAGTCGATGGCCCCTTACATCAATATCATGCATTATTTTATACTCTACGTAGTTCCAGCGAAAGGCACCGTAACTACAAATCCATCTTTTTTACTTTAATGTTAACTCAGAAATTCATTTAACAAATTTCATTCTGTAGAAACCGCAGCTCAGACTAAAAGGATCCAAACTCCTCTGTTACATTACCCCTTACAGAGCAGGAGCGCGACCGCTCCCACCCATCCCAAGCCGCGCCGAACGGAGTTCATTTATTATGCCGTTAGTTATCGCGGCCTTTCGTCCGATTTGCGTTGACAACAATGCCTCGGCCTTTATATATATATATATATTGGGCCGACGCTCCACGGACGCACTCGTCCCCCCCCCCCCCACGGAGTCTGCGCGCGCATGGATCGGATCAAAAACGACGCGTCTTATCGTGGGAAATACGTCAGAAGCGAGGCGAAAAGGGAGGAGAAAAAAAATATTCGGAAAGTCTATTTGCTACACTTTCTTTATTCAGCCGACATTCAGTTTGGCGTTCCACGCGCGCACCCGACCGAACGCCCGTATTATCTCGGCTTATTTTGCGATCGGGTTTGTGAACGATTTATTTCCCCCATGCGCTGATGCGGCGCGATTTGGCGCGCGGTGAACGAGCGGGCGTTTCTGCGTTAAAAATGCCGTGGTCTTTGTTACTGCGAAATCCTGTTCCAGCATATATGGACTTTAGTCCTTGAAGATGAGCGGCGGCGGCTTTTGAAACGTCGGGAGTCGAGGGAAATTTTTGAATTTGAGGCGGTGGTTGCAGTCAGGTTGTCCTTCGTTAACATAGAATATAAGTTATTTTTATTATTCTTAATTTTTCATTTAATTTAATTTTATTTTTAGTAGCAATTTATATTTCAGATTCTTCGCGGGTGATGATAAGTAAGAACAGTTTGACTATAGATTTAAATCGACGCGGTTAGATTTAAAAAGCACTCTTCTTACATCAAGTAAATACTTCTTTCATTTAAGAAAATATTTGCTCAATTTAAGAAAATAGCTTACTTGGTACAAAACAAAGAAAATATTTACTGGATAGCAAAGATTTTCTTGTACGTGTATTATTCATGTTCATATTTAACTTTTTCCTCTATATGCAGAACCAATAATGTTTACAACGTAATGGATCCGAGGCCAAAATTAATGGAAAATCGGCTCAAAATGTCGCGAGAGACGACAGGGGCGGTGTCATATAGATCAGCCATCTCAATTATACCTAACACTTTCGCAAGCATTGATCTATACAGCGCCGAAAAGTTTATAATACTTGTATGCGTATGTAGATACGCGCGTTCTATAATTAGCACACGCATACAGAGTCATATATATATATATATATATACATATACCTAAATTCAACATTCATCCCGGACGCGCATCCGCATCGTCCGGGGACTAATTTCCATGGCAGCGGACACGGAAATTGATTTCTATACCTGCCGCATTCGTGACATACTCCGTTGTCCCGTCAATGTTCGCACAATGCTGCCCGCTACGAGCCTCGTTTTCGGAATGAAAGCTTACTCTGAAATTTCTTTAATTATATACCGCGCCATGCCGCATATACATGTATACATACTATACATATATAATACGTACATACATACATATATATATATATATATGGAAGAACCTGCGCTTCCACAACTTCCCATTGTGCGCCCGCGCCGTCGCCCTCGCAATCTTCTAACGCATCTCTCCGCCGGCGCGCGTCCTCATAATTGTGTGTATCTACGTGTATAATAGTTAATACAATCCGAGAAAGACGCGGCGCTCGGCGACGCGTCCGTCGGCCCCTTGCGATAATTACACGACGTATCCGTATGGACCTCGTGGCGGTCCGCAATTTTCCCTGAACTCCCTCCTGCGCCGGGGCGTTTACGCACGAAGGGCGTGCCCCGTAGGCCCGGGGATGGGGAAGGGGGGGGGGTAGGGTTTGGGCACGAACAACTGACCCACTACTTGCCGGAATCCGCAAATGCGCCGCAATAAAGTCTGCCTGGGCGGTGGAGGCGGCGGCGGCGGCGACGACGACGACGACGACGACGACGAGGACGGCCATGCCGCGAGGGGGCGCGCGCGCGCGCTGTCGGGTCGCCGTAGGCGAGAGGTAGGGGGGGGGCCGTTCATTATGAACGGGCGACGTAACCGATTAGCGACCGATTCTCCTTAGCAATGGGAGGCAAATTGAAAGGAGGCGCGCTGGCGCTGTATAAAGGTATATAAGAGCCGGAGGAGGGTGAGGACTGGGCGAATGCGGGGCGAATGGGTGGGGTGAGGGTTGGCGATCGTGTCAGGTACGCGGAACTCGTCCATTCGTGCTCGAGCAATGGGTTGTAGTTTTATTAAAGCAGCCCCTACACCTCTCGCAATTCCGTAAGGGCGAGGGGCCCTTCATAATTTCATTATTACTCCGTGGAAAATTGTTTACATATACGGAGTTGCTCGGAGACGGGGAGGGGCACGTGGGGAGGAGTGATGGTGCCATATAAATAATATATACGTATATATATATATATATATATATATATACACAGTGCAGTCGCGCCGGTAGCGTCGTAATGGGAACACAGCCGATGGACAAAGCGCATTCATCGGGGCTTCTAAGCACCTCCGTACGTACGAGGGACGAGGCTGGCTGCAGCGGTAGCGGAACGGCAGCAGCAGCAGTAGACCCCCGGCCGTATATATAAGCCGTTAGGCTGATGTGTGTGTGTGTTTGTGTGTGTGTGTGTGTAGAGAGAGAGAGAGAGAGAGAGAGAGAGACAGTTCTTAAGCACGCTCGACCCGTTTATTTCTCCTCATCTGTCGTTTTATAAATCTGTCGCCGAGGCCTCCCACTCCCCCCCCCACCCATTGACTCTTAAAACGTCAATAATTTCGGACGAACCTTATGCCAGCCCGAAAGGCTGTACGGCAAATCGAAAGCAATTAACCTTTACTAAATTATAATGGGCGAATTGTTTTATGGCTCGTCGGCTAAGTTGATGCCGTTCTTCGATACGTTCCGTATATATATATATATATATATATTTGAGAGAAGCATAATTATACAGGAATTTTTCGACAAACAAAAAACTGACGTTCGCATAATGGGCGTGTCGACTCGATCCTAATTCCCAAGTAATAGCTAATATACGCGTTATTGTAATAATTGATCGACTGATAAATGGAACCATTTGGGGGTAAGAATTTTTGACAATGTCTTATTCACAGTCTTAACAATGGAATAATTTCCGTCTGTCAACGGAAAACGAATCCAATTATTTTTAGTTGCGTTTCGTTTTCTTAATGTTAATGTAATGTAATGTAATGTAATGAATACTTTATGTATCCAATGTTAGTAACATATACACCTAAACATCCAGATTACAATTTTTTACATTCTCTGTAAATATTATTTTCGATTTTATACACGTCATTTCCGGTGGGAGAACATTACCGAAACACGAAAAAACAAACCACGTACGTATACACAGACCCACTTCGAATTAATAAAAATAATATTTCGTTGACAATCTTTCTGAAACATTGCTGGCTAAATTCGACCATTATATTTGTGTAATTCGTAATCGTACAAATCTCCGTCGAGAATCAATGCGAACAAGCTCCGAAATCCCGCGAAGCGACAGAGCGCTCTCTCTCTCTCTCTCTCTCTCTCTCTCTCTCTCTCTCTCTCTCTCTCACGCCTGTTCCCAAAAGCTGCACGGAGAATACGGGAGTCCTTAAAGAGAGGGAGAGAGAGAGAGCAGGCTTGCGCTTTGATGGATGATGGAGAATTCGCTCCCTGTGATTCCGTGACATTGTGTTTATGCGAGAGGAGGGCTGTCCACGAGTATAGAGGCACTAAGTATCATTCACTCTCACTCTCTCTCTCTCTCTCTCTCTCTCTCTCTCTCTCTCTCTCTCTCTCTCTCTCTCTGTCCCTCATTCAATAGCGAAGTTCGTGAAAGGAGATACGCATAATAAGGCCTCGCTCCGCGCGTACATATACAGTAGAGAGTGCGCGGATTTTTGACAATGGGGGCAATACCGCGCGCGTTTCTCGCTCATGTATACAAACACACTCACACACACACACACAGACACACGCATAGAAAATAAGTATGCCTGAACAGCGAATAATATTCATATAGTCGCGGTGCCGAATGATTAATCAACGCCGCGTCGGCGCGGCGCGTTTTGGTGCGCGCCCACCTGCGTCGTCCGCGCGCACATTGTAATTGCGCTCCCGTGCGCCCTTTGTCGGACGCCGCGACCCCGCTACCGAACGATATATATATATATATATATATATATAACTAACGGCTTACGCGGTTGCTTCGCAGTCGCGTATTCTCGACTTCTCCGATAATATTATATTTGGTATACAGATATATATGAACGCGCTGAGCATTGAGCGGGTCCTTTTATCTTCTACCCCCCCCCCCCAAACTTTCCATGCACGTGAATGATTTATCTAGGTCAGTTTTTTTGGTATCATGGTAGCGATTAAAATGAGAGGAACAGAGAGAGCGAGAGAGAGAGAGAGAGAGAGAGAGAGAGACAGTATTATGTCCCCGACTGGACGATGGCGACAGCCCGGGTACGGAGTAATTGAAGTATTTTGATATTAATAGAAAATACATTATACACGCGTACATGACTGAACGCATACATACTTTTATATAGATATTATTTTACATACTATTATTCCACATACATAGGTATATATAATTAAAAAAAATTTTCTGACTCTGCTTGTAACACCATCAAAAAAATCAATCGACAAAATCAAGAAAAATCAAATTGACGTACACGTATATACGTAATATCGTGAACGTACAACTGTGTATTACAACTGTAAAAAAAAAAAAAATATATTTAAGTTGGAAATTTTTTTTTCTCCGATATACAGCGTTGCCAAGAAGTCAACCGGTGTGTACACGTGAAAGCGAAGATACCCAAGTTATGTGCGCGGAACGAATTGTCAGTTATACGCGTCGTATTCTGGGTTTTCCTTCCTTTAGTTTCTTTTTTTTTGTTCTCGAATCATTGCTAAAAAATTTTGTACGACAAGTTACGCGTGATGTATAAAAACTGAAAAATCGATTAAAGTACAGAGATTTTTTTTTTTTAATTTCACACATGATCTTCACACTTAGTGTTACGACGATCTCACGTAGATAAGTATATTCCAATGCACGGAGCAATGAAATCGATATCTAGAATGCGTATTGGTTGAGAGGAGATGTTGTGAAATTCGTTAAAAAAAAAAAAAAAGAAAAAGAAAAAGCTTACACTGTAAACAGATGAAAATTCTCTAATTGAATTGTGTCAGATATTTTATTCGCCATAAACTGCAAGGTACGCGATACATCATTGTTTTACGTTTGACATTACTACATATGAAATAGTTCAGTTGATATATAATACAACAATGTCCTAGAAATAACTTTAAAATCGATATGTACCAATACACGTAGCATTATTACACTCATTTCTTCATATTATATAACATAATCTATGCATAATCGGATACCATAAAAGTGTCAGCATCCTCGGCGTTAATAATAAATTGGACCACGTGGACTTTACATTCCGGCAAAGATTCGTAATCGTTAAAGAACAAAAATGAAAGAACAGCAACAATTCTTCGAATTATTAAGAAGAAGAAGAAGAAGTAGAAAAATGAACGAGAACGCGGCCAGAGGGACGAAGGCATCCTCCGTCCCTCGGGGAATTCGCTCACGAATGGGGCGCGCAACAGAGGCTATTCTAACGGGGTCAACGGAGTGTCGCGCCTATTGACTTTAATAACGGACAACCGGGGACTGTTTTGTTTTTTTTTTTTTTTTTTTTTTTTTCATTTTCATCGAGCCACTCGTCAGCGACACCGTCCGCGACACGGGAGCGCGCGCTTCAACGAAAGAAGCTAAACTTCGCCCCCCTTACGGATCATTGCCCGACGGTCCACGATCCCTGCGTTACACGCCGTTGACATAACTATTGTGAAAATGTTAATTTCGCCGTCATATCCACCCCCACCCCCTCCCATATAATACACTCTCGCCCATTCCACACCCGTACTGTTTTATAGGATCCGACGACAAATTCCTCGAGACTCTTTTTATATTAATTGACCTTCGTTCCCTTAACCAGCGCGCAGCCTCTCCCCCCCCCATCTGCGAGATTACGCGTTCCCTATTATATACAGATATATTTTTCCAACGGAGGCTGCAGTGGTATCATTTACCAGGGTGGGGGGGGGGAGGAGGGAGGATCGCAAGAAAAAGCTCGATCCTTGTATATCTCGCGCCCTCCCATCTCTAGAAGTGCTTTACATAATTCGACCGCTGGCCCTTATCTGTAAACCTCTAATTGGGGGCTTCGCGGCTTCGTGGCCCCCCACCCCAGCCCCCGTTGCCGGTGAATCGAAGATCGCGATCGTATAATTGCCCACGGCGAAGTTTTATTGTATTTATTGTATGAGATTTTTCATACAATAGCGGGTATTGAGTGTGTGTATTTTTAAAAGTTTTTAATACGATTTATCAATAGAAAAAGCTAGTTTTATCCAGAAAGCTTCGTTGAACATCGGATAATTGTACCGGCATTGTCGATATTTTCTCCTCTGCGTATCATTACAATTCCCTTCATTTCCACGCGCGATATGTAAGACGTTGCGAGACATTGTGTAGATGAGAAAGTGCGGCGCAAACAAAGGGAGGAGGGAAAAGAATCAGAGAGAGAGAGAGAGAGAGAGAGCGAGAAAGTGAGGGAGGGTGGGTTCGAACGGGCGTGGGACGGGGGAGATAAAGACAAACGCGAGCGAGCCCAAAAAGAGTTTGAAACTGCTGCTCGGCAGCCATCTCTCCCTCCCCCACCCGCTATATTATAAATATCGCTCGCGTGAAAGATGGCGCAGACAGGAGCAGCGCGAGCCGTTTTGGTTGGGGAGGGAGGGGGGGGGCGAGCAACTACGGCGGCGGCGGCGGCGGCGGCGGCGACAGCGGGGCGCGAGGCAGGGGGCACTGAGCGACTATACCTCGAAGAGGCCGAATGGGCTCCGTTGAAGGAGAGGAGAGGCCGAGCGCGTGGCGGGAGGGCGGGAGGAGGGCGAGCGTTGCGGTAGTGCGCTCGCGGCGGGTGGGGTTGGGAGGGGGGGAGGGGAGTGAGGCGGTCGGAGGAGAGAAGGTTAAAGGAGTGGAACAGAACCCGCGCGGGAATTAGCATAATCAGAATAATTTCCACCAGCTGACAGGGAACCCCTCCGCCCCAGCCCACCGCCTAACCGCCGCTGGTTCTTTTTCCTAAACGAGAGAGGGAGGCAGAGAGAGAGAGGGAGAGAGAGAGAGAGAGAGAGAGAGAGCGTGGCGCGATGATTCTTATTCCCGGTAATCCCGATGCTTTATTTTTACCGCGCGAGTGCGTTGTTTTCCGCCTCCTCGGCGGCGCGGCGCTCGCGGTTCTTTCCTTCACCCCCTTCGGCGAGTTTCTCCGATGTGCGTGTATATATATATATATATATATATATATATATATATATATATATATATATATATACACAATACAGCGCGAATAACATACAGACCGGTCGCACACATACAGGCAGAAGCACAGCCACATATATATTATATAATTCACTGTGCCCCGGTACCGCGAAGTTTTCGCGCGGTGCTTTTGCTATAACAGCCACCACCACCGCTCCGACCCACAGTTTCTTTGCTAGACCCGCGTGATTTCGACCTAGCGCTATTCTTGCCTAAGCGATTTTCCCCTCGTTCTCTCGGCGTGTTCGCTTGGCTCTCCACACCCCCTCCCCCCCTGCCCACGCCCCGCCCTACTTCTTCGTCAGATCGTCCCGTCTCTCTTTCCATTTTTATATCCCCGTGCGCGGACTATCAAGCGTTTTCGGTCGAAAGCAAATAGCGCGTTATACGCACGGGCTCCGCGCGTATGTGTGTATATGTTATAGCCGTGGAAAATTTGTCAGCCGGCGTAAAAAGTTTTGTTTATCGAGCGTCCCGGCAAACCCGGGGGGGGGGGGAATAAATTTTCATAGCAACGTGTTATTGCATGCGCTCGCGTGCTGCTTTTCACGTTTGTTGACTCGGGATGCGGTATTTAGATATTTTATAATATGTTCGTTGAAGTTGATGGTTGAAGAACTGAGGTCGATATCAATTTACATGAATTTAGGTAGTTGATTAATATTGTTTTAGGTAATATATTAGGCAATAGGCCTATATCGAGCTTCAGAATTCGATACACCATATGTACAATTCTCGATTATATAATTATATATATTAATAAATGAGATACAAGTTTTGTTTGAAAAATATTAAATATAGTTTCCATACGACATTGAAAAATTTTATAAACTTAGCACAGGAAAATGCAGCGTATGAAAGAAAACGCTTTGCATATATTGCGCACACTTACGTTTTAATGGAATATTAATACGTCGTCGCGCATTCTGTCAGCAAAAATTGTAAAGGCGAATTTTTACATAACAGACTTGGTCGAACAGTAAACGATTTACTTCGGAATTTTCGCCGCGATCGTATTCCTTTTTCCTTCGATCCGCCGCCCAAAAATAATGATTCGCTTTAAGGAACAAATAAGTCACTGCTACGATTACCACGGCAATAATCCTCCTACAAATAATTCGTAAGACTATCTAAAAAGGTCATAGTTAAAAATTGTAATTATGACGACTGTTGTGAATGAAATTCATAAATATTTTTATCGGTCTCGCAGTCTTTATACTATAACATATTATGCTAAAATAATGACAGTCCGACCGTTCTCGTCTACGATCGCCCCCGAAGAATCCGAAATTAGAACCTGCCTAGAATACTAGGCACCACTAAGAATTAAATTAAATTAGATTAAACAGTAAAAATAATAATGAATAAGAATAAAAATAATAAAAATAAGTTATATTCTATGTTAGCGAGGGACAACCCGACTGCAAGCAGCACCTGAATTTTAGATTTGCCTTTGATGCCCGACGTTTTCCAATCGCTATATACGGTTCATCTTCAAAGACTCAACTCTACGTTACAAGTGCTAAGAAATCCATATATTGCACGCACAACTGTATCTTTCGGAGGACTTAACGTACGACATTTCGATGCATCTAAACGTTAATCTTTCGTATGTCTACGAGGAACGAAAAAAAAAAAATGAAAAAAAAAACAAAGAAGAAAACATATTTGACCCCGTAATTCTTCGCGCCCCGTATGCAGATCGGCGCCTATACTCGTCCCGCTGCTAAATCTAAAGCACCGAAGCGAGTGCAGCGGCACATATATATATATATATATATATATATATATATATATATACATACATATATGCATATATTTCACCGAGAGCGTGGGAGCGACGGAAAAGTCAAAAAGGGTGCCAGGGCACGGGTGGGGTGGGGGAGTGGGAGTAGTGGTGGAGCGGGAGCGGCTGAAATACGTGCGAGGAGCGCGAGCCGGGCCAAAAGGTGTCGGCGGAAAGTTGCAGGTCACGTATTGTTCGGATACTTGCCGCAGTATGGCGCCCGTCACGGGGCTCCTCAAATATATCAAAGTTCATGCGTTTCCTTATACCTAATATCGTTCGCGTGTGCAGCGGCAGCTCGTGTCTGCCGCCCGCCCGCCCTGCCTCCGACGGCATCACCTCTCACCCCCCCCCCACACACACACCCCCCACCGCGCTGTCCCCTTCCCCCGCGCACTCGCTATCATTCCCTATGCATATCCTACGTGTGCTTGCTCGATATCACCCTCGCGCTCTGTCCCTCTTCGTCTCGTTCCCCCGCCGTCGGTCCTTCTCGTTCTTTGGAATCGAGTTGACTTTCTTCCACGTCTGAGGCGGCTCGCCGGTGAACCTTACAATGACATCCATTCGCGTATGTGCAACCGAGTTCCTCTCTCTCTCTCTCTCTCTCTCTCTCTCTCTCTCTCTCTCTCTCTCGCGATATTTATATTCATTCTTGAACTTTTGGATTTCAATTTTTCAAGGTACATTTTAACGTGAAAATGTTTCACCCTATAGGTCACATTGCGAATGAAACGCCCCTGCGTTTAAAAAAAAAAAGAATAAAATACTATCTCGATAATTACGTACAATCAAATACCTATCTTGTATTCTTCTCCTGGTGTTTTTCATTACGATTTTCCAAATATGAGAGAAAATTATTTAAAGAGCTAGTCATAAATTCTCCTTAGCTATAATAGAATTACGATGTTTACATTTTGATAATTTATTTTATACAAATATTAGATTATTTTACTGACTTTATTTTATTACATAATTTATTTTTGTATTGTATTAATCATTCTCAATTATACAATTACAATTTTTTATAATTCATACTTTTATTAAAGTTTAGCTAATTTAATTATAAAAAATAGTTTATTTAACAATTATTTTAATAATAATTAGATAATAATAATTTATTTTATTATTACATAATTTATTTTTATTGTATCAATACATTTTTTAATGGTACTGCATAATTTGTGGTAAATTTTACATAAATGTCTTTTATTTGATGTTTACGTTTACCAGGTAATATAATGTTTGAAATTTTTTTTAATTTTCTATGTTCTATAATTCATATTTACATTTGACATTGAGTTACTTCAATAAGCAAGTAGTACATTTTAACGTCCTGTCTAGAAGTTAATTACTTATCGCAAAACCAACGAGATAGGAAAGTCGAACGAGGTAAAAATCGAGGTAAAGAACTGATGCAGTTGAATGGGACAATATTTTCTTACGAGGAAAGCCGAAAATCCGTGAAAAAGAGTATTAAAGATAAATCAATAAAGTCAAACATTATATGTAGTATAATATATATGACGTATAGCAAAAGATTATGAAAATAAATAAAAAAGTATTATTGTCTACTCCGATATAGTACTCTACGCAGCTGTGCATTAGTTTTGCCAATTGTATTGACAATATGGATTATCTCAAAATTTAACAAAACTACAAATCGGAATCGGGTCACAGTATGATTTTACTGAAATTTGATAAATCGAGCTCGAGCACGAAAAGTTTCGCAAATTGTGTAACAATATACGTTTAAAAAAATCTATAAAAATTATTGACCATTGTAACATTCATTATAAAACATATCATACCAATGTAATTGGAAAATCAATTTTTCAAAACAAAAAAAAAAATCCCAAATCCACCTGCTTCTAAAGCGAAAAAACATACCTAATGCGACTGACTATTTTTATCTTTTCACAAAATTATCCTGCTTCAACGTTTACACCGCAAATGCAATCGATCAAATATTTTTCTGCTTTCGGCTTTTTTTCCCCCTCGCAGCGACGATAAAATTCATATAATATAAAAACATTGCAAGAAGAATTATTCCAACGAGTTGCAAAAATGTTTCAAGCAAGATTCATATATCATACATCATATATATGTATACGTCGCATACCATTACACCTTAGCAGAATATTCGCAACGTGCCGCGGCCTTATTTTCTCAGACCTTTAACTAATTATTCCAATGATTTATTTCGCCAATTAAATTACCATAAAGTCATTACAGCAATTTTTATCAGAGCGCTTTGAATTCCTGATGGTATTCATTATTATTCGCATACTACGGAATGTATATATATATATCCATATAAATCCTGCGTTTCCAGAAGAAACGAAAGAGTACAATATTTATAATTTATGTCAAGTCCACAGGAATGTTATAAATAACGCATTTCCCTAAATAATGTTTCATAAGTCAATTATGCATTGGCTCGAAAGATCGAGCCGAATCGATTATTATTAAGTATTTAAATTAATTTTAATTTTATCCAATTGGTTTATTATTACGATAAAAACGTTATATCCATATATAAATCGTTGAAATTTCGAATTTGCTTAAAAACAAAAAGAAAAAAAAGTCAACTTCTAACAAGTCAACTTTTTTCACGTTTTGACTAGTCGAACGATATAAATAAAAAATAATAATAAAAATAATAATAATAATAATAATAATAATAAAGTCGAGCAAACGTGCGCGCAAAAAGGAGGAGAAGAAAAAAAATAAGTGGAGAAATTCGAACAATATCTACATACACGCGTTGAGACTTGCCGCGTCACCGGCACTCGGATCCACGTCTATCTGTCAGTTTCCAGTCTCAAACAAGATGGATGGCTGGCGAATGGAAATCATGGTTGAAACCCCACCCCACTCTCCCTTTCTCCCGTTCCCTCGATGTCTCTCTCTCTCTCTCTCTCTCTCTCTCTTTCTCTCTCTCTCTCTCTTTATCTCGCTCTCTCACTCGCTCGCTCGAGCATCCTCCACATTTGGTCCCTGCGAATTCAATGCTTCGCAGAACTCTCTCTCGTTCTCTCTTTCTCTCTCTCTCACTCTCTCCGTCTCTTTCTCTCTCTCTTCATCCCTCCCTCTCGTTTTATATATAGCTTCTCCCTTCTTATACCCCCGGCATGTTCGCCTTTCTTTCTTTAATATCATCCTTCTACCCCCCCCTCCCTCACTCCGCCCTAACAAATACATTCGAGCGGCGCGTGCACTGCACCAAATTAGAAACTTATTTGCAATGGAAAAACGCATAACTTTTTTTGCCGACATATTATAAACTATATATATATATATTCTGGAATTCTTTCAATTTTAATGCAAATTCGCTTCATGTCTGGGGAATAAATTAGATTTTCCCCGTGTTACGGGTGAGGAAAATTTCGAACATGAGACAAAACTTGAAGAATTAATTTAATATATTTGCAAAAATATTAAAGAGCAATAGATTTGAACATGATATTATTTTTAATAGTTTCGTTCATAAAAATCATAAATGGAACGAGAGTGCTATTAAGTTTCGAAAGATTTAGAACGTCACAATTTATATTTCCCAATGATTAATTGAATTTATAATTTTATTAATACCTGATAGTTCATTTAATTATATTTATTGTTTTGGAATTGCAATGAAAATGCTTTATTGGTTTACAACTCTATAAATAATAATTACATTGGCTATCGGCAAATTGTTTGATTTCCATACTTTATCAATGTAGGGGTAAGAATTGCATAAAAAATTACTAGATGGATAATAATTATATGTACAAGAACAAGAAAAAGTTCGGTGGATTGTTATGCAATTTTTTATCCCTACATTGATAAAACACTATTTTTCGAAAACTCGGAAAAAAATAGACCATTAATCATACCTCGGTCCCCGAATCCTCGTTAATTTAAACAATGTTTATAATTTTTTTTTCTCATTTCCATTTCAGAACTTGGTCGGCGCTACGAGACAAAAACTGGAAAGTTTCCAAACGCCCGGGAAGAGCATTCGAGAAATGCCACACGAGAAAAATCGCCGTAATTGTAACGCTGTTCGATGTACATAATAAACATAATGTACAGTGGATATATTTATTAAATGCACGTGATGTGTAGAAATTTTGACGAGAAAACTTAGCGGCTCGCTCGTTCATCACAGTCGTACGATAATAAGGCCAGCGTAATCGCATTGGTTGATTCAAAACATTCAACGAATAAATCTTGTATACGTAGCATAACAAAACATTTTATTATATTTGCAACTGAAATCAACGAATCCGTAGCATAATAAGAATAATGAATATATCAGAATAAATTCATCCTTTTGTTTAACGAAGTGCGCGTCATTAGTTGGTGTAGGGATTCGTTTGTGAATAATACAAAAATAATGTGATCCATGTAAATCAATGAAATAATGAGCAGAAATCATAAATATTCATATATATAGACAGAGAATTTTTATATATAAATTAAATTAAATTCAGATATCCAGCAAAAATATTAAAGTAAATATATATATATATATATATATATATATATATATATATATATATATAAATTTTTATCTTTATTCTTTATAATTCAGTTACACAATTATTAAAAATCCATATATTTTACACTTTAAATATATTTAGATATATCAAATATGATTTGCATAAGAATGTAATCTGTTATCCTTAGTGTAGTTCTAACAATGGCATTATTATTGTTTAAAAACTTATTGTTTAGAATTCAAGAATGTGTTATATATTACATTTACAACCTAAAATATGTTGAAAAAAGGAATTGGAAGCTCACAAATCGATATCAGTGATATCAGTCTATCTTTCATTAGAAAAATGAACAAATATGTTATTATCTCTCTGCTCTCTGTTCTTTGCGCTCTCTCTCTCTCTCTCTCTCTCTCTCTCTCTCTCTCTCTCTCCCTCTATCTCTTTATCCCGCTTTTAGAGTCGACGAAGCCAATTACAATACCAGCTTGACAGGCCATTAAATCTCGTTATGAGAATGGTAACGTATTAATATATCACCATGTGCGCGGAATAGTGCGGTGGCATGTATATATATATATATATATATATATATATATATATATATATATATACATATCTACATACATATCTAAAATAACGCCTGATTCCCATCTAAAATTTTACGGCATTTTCTTGATAGAGTGAATAACCTCTATTATGACTTCGTGTAGAATTGAAGCTTATACACAGAGGCCAATATTAGTATGTATATACATTAATTAATTTCTTGTTTTTGTTTTTCAAACTTGATTATAATGAAATTCTAAGATGGAAAAAAGAAACTTTAACAAAATACAAAATTTAACAAAATGAATAAGGAACGAATCATCGTCTTATGCTAAAAAATATAATTGAAAGTTTTGACATATATTTTGACATATATTTTGACAAACGTATATAAAATATTTGAAAATGCCTGATGCAAGTGGTCATCGCTCTGCATATGAGGAAAACTTTTTGTTATATTACTGCAGACAATGCAGAAACATGCAGAAAAGATTTTCTTTTATTTCGCATTTATTCAATACACGCATCGTTTCACTTTGGCACACGCGCGAGATTTAATTATGAATAATAATGGGTGAAACAGTCTAATTATGAGTCCAATTTAATTAGAAATCGAGCATCTCGACGGTACAAAAGTTTGGATTGTGAGCGCGAAAAACCTCATAAGGTCCGGTGAAATTCTGACCGTGTCTTAGAACGCTTCGATTTTCAGACAAATAGATTTTTTTTTTTTTTTTTTTATTACCTCAAAACCGCGGAATGGTTTCGAAATTTGCGAATGTAAAACGTCCCAAATATCGCAGGCGATCGTAAGCCGAATTTCGAGATTTACTTTGTAAAGAAGTATGCGAGAAAGAGTTTTCAAATAAGACGAAGCGAAAGTTGTACGAGACGTTGGCCCTTTGTACGTTTCGCCCTGGGTAACCTGCCGGGCTCGTCGTTAAAACGACAGGTATGCGATAACCATGATGCACGCTGCTTGTTAAAATGATCGAGGAATTATTTATTTATTTATTTTTTTTTTTCTGTTATTTAACGCAGCTCTATTTATGCTCTCAAATACCGGCGCTAATCGGGTGGTCTACGACGTGTTTGTGAACGAAAGCGCGTGTTAATTATAACAGCGATGCCTGCGTCGATGGGCCGAGAGCGGGATTCGAGCACCGGATCACCGAGTTTCTAGTCGTTCGCTCTGGCGATCGAGCGATCGCCAGAGCCGGTAGAGGCAATTAATTTATCTGCGAAAGACGAGAGTATTGCATGAAAATTCGTTGATCTCTAATTCTTAATTGCATATACATCTTGGAGAGTAGCATAGCGAATTTTCGGCTCGTTCAGCTGCTTTAAATGCATGATAAATGTATATTGCGCGGTGACAATTCTCGAAGCACACCTAAATAAATCGAATATAATTTCGTGAGAAATCCATATATATATATATATTTTTTTTTTCTCTCAATATTGTTGATTCATAAATTCGTCACGGTGTAAGAATATCCAATTTATCAGGCAAGACCACATAAAATGTAGTCCCGCGATTTTCATTCTAACGTCTCTGTAATGAAATTATTTTGTAATTCAATTTTTTTTTATTTTAAACCCGTAATCAAATGTTTATGTTTTTTTTTTTATCATCGCAAACATTCGACACGCATAGTTGAGAATTTTTGTTGCTTTTTCGTTCTCTTTTTTTTTAGCAAGACCTCATCTGTCGCGTCACTCCGTCACCCGCTGTCAGAGGGCCCGTGCGACGTTTAGCCCGCGATCCCGGGCCAGGATCTTCGAATACAGGGGACGAAGGCGGTCTTCTAAATATGTATGAAGAAGCGACTTCTCTAACCCTCGGCCACTCTGCAGGAGGATGGCGAATAAAGTCGCCCAATCGAGCGCGGTTTACATCGACATTTTATACCTCTTCCCCCCTCCGCCGCGAAGGTGGATTTATACCCGTTCGTAATGGATGAAAGAGACGGCAGGCGCTCGTCGAGAAAATCATATTGCTCATACGTTTTTTGTTTATTTTCACTTTTCTTTATTTAATATAGAAGCCGAGTTGTTTCAAGCGATCTTTCTTCCAATGTTGTTATTCGTTGGAAAAGTCACTAGTCTACACTTTAGTGCTAATTCGACGGATAATACAATTCATGTATATTCGTACAAATGTGTACCGCTTACGTATCTGTAGAACGATAGAATTGTGCGGTTTCCGCAAAGTGATGACGCTGAAGTTGCGAGGACGCCTTTTACATACATATACATGTATAATATATACATATAGTATCCTGGACACAGAGGCTCCGAGAAAAAAAAAATCGATCACCCTAATGAAGTCGGTTTTTCATTCAATTGCGCGACACTCGTCGCACACGCGGGAAGCTTTGTGTGCACGTATATATATATATATTTAGAGAGTAAGAGAGAGAGAGAGAGGGAGCAAGGGAGAAAACGGGAGCGACGAGGGCCCATAAATCATCGGGAAATAAAACGCCGCGTCGCGCATCCCTCGTGGCTCGGCGCAGCGCGCTCACCTATAACAACCTCATCGAACTATCGAGATTTCAAGGTCGCTTCGCCTAACCGCCCCCTCCCCCAACCGTTCCGTCTCACCGTCCACCCCTAGCCCTCCTGCCCCCTGCCCGCGACGTCCCTCTTGTCCTCGTTATCACCCTCGGCCGCGCGCGGCGAGCGCGCCTTTGAGCCCGGGCCCCCTCAACCCCCGCGTGAATTTCGTCGGATAGACGCGCGGTGGTCCGCCAGCCGCGCGGAGGCGGCGGCGGCGCGACCCGCGGAATCCGGGGCTTTCGTCGTCGTCGTCGTCGTCGTCGTCGTCCTCGTCGTCGCCTCTCGTTGTCGCGCACCGCCCGCAAAACCCGGAGAATGATATATTATCCGGCGAGCCGTTTGCACTTTGACAACGTCGCGGGGGGCATAAAAACGCTGACTCATTTAAAGCGGCCCCCGGGATCGCGTTCCGTTACCCCTGACCCACGCCAACCTAGCTCGGGTAGGGGAGGGGGCGCTACGCTTCTCTCTCTCTCTCTCTCTCTCTCTCTCTCGCGCGCGCGCGCGCGCGGGCGCTCCACCCTTCTTCCGGGCGCTCGCACCCCTCTCGCCACTCCGTCCACTGTCTTTCTCTCTTATATACGCGTTATCTCGCCTCATGCCCGTGGACCTCGCGAGCAAAGCTTGCGAGATTGGCGGACGAGGCTATATATATATATTCTACGATACGGGGTGTGACGCAAGTAGCTTTTCGGTAAAATTTTAAGGACAGCGAGGGAAATTTACAGAATATACCACCTGCACTATGGACAATCGTAAATCAGAAAACGGTCCTTCATTTTTTCATGTGTGTGTGTGTGTGTGTGTGTGTGTGTGTGTGTGTGTGTGTGTAACATAGAGTTCCGACGAACGGACGAGTGTAGGGCAGTGTCGAATTTTCGAAATAGCAAGGATTTCCAGAGCAATCGTTTCTTTTATCAGATTTCTGGAGGCCATATACTTTTTTTGTTAATGACTGTCGGTGATGACAGACTGTCTAAAATCCCCCCCCCCTCCGGCGGCTCGTTTTCTCAGCGTCGTAAATAAAGTGTGTCCCAGATGTCAATCTGCACGAATCGGTAATGAGCAGGAAAAATCGTGTATACACACACACACACACACACACATACGCACAAATAAGATAATATACCAATTTGAGTAAGTTATGTATGTATATATGTTCATGGGTTAACGAGCATCGGCCGCTTGGCTTCAGCTGTCGCTTTAAGAGAATGGTAGGATTGGGGAAGGCGAGTACGAAAGGTCAGAAAACGGTCGAAGACTTTTTGAAGATAATCAAAAAAATGACGCGGCGAGGCCGGAAAATTTACCCGTCTATTGCTTGCGTTTTCTGATATTTATACGAGCGGGCTCGTACGTGCGCGCGACCAATGGTTGGACAGGCGACAACGTCGAACATGCACGAGCTTTTTATACGTTTCGCCGACTTCGGGGCCAAGATGTCGCGATACGAATACGCGAAGCGGCTCTCGAGCGCTGGCTCTTCTTCGCCGTCTTGGGCCGGAACCCGGGCCCGTTCTTCGAGCGGGATTATCGCCGTCTGTGCTTGTGCTACTCGTGTATTTTCCTCACGCCGCGAAAAATCGGGCGATCGTCGTCTCGACTCGTTGCGTTTCGGCGGCCAACGGTGCCCCGTGCACGCATTGACTTTTCCGTTTTTCCCTCGATCTCTGTAGCTCTCCACGTTGCAGTTTGACAGATCCGTAGATTTGCATCCGCGACAATCTGTAATAACGTCGACGACGAAGGGATTGTCGGACAATGAAGGAGTAATCGAAGCTGTAAAATGGGTATTTTGAGGAGCTTCACGAATCAGTCTATAGAGATGGTATGACTAGACTAGAACATCGCTACGAGAAATGTATCAGCCTTGGAGGAGATTATGTTGAGAAATAAAAAAAAAAAAAAATTCTGAAAAACGTTGTTTTTCTTGGTCAGTCCGGAAACTTATCATTCCACCCTCGTATGTATTCCGTTGCCTCAGAACGATTTCTATTGGGAGTTTTGTGTTCGGATGATAGAATGCGATATCCAGGTGTCGGCGATTTCTACGGGGAATATTGTATTTAGTTGATAGAAAACGACGTCCGGATATGAGGAAATCAATTTCTATGGGAAGATTCGTGTATGGACGGTAAAATACGGTATCTAGGTCTTTCCGAACGACTTGTACGGGGAGTATTGTGTTTAGTCGTTAGGAAGCGATATCTAGCTTTCTCGGGATGACTTTTGCTGGGACTATCGTGTTTAGTTGGTAGGGAACGATGTTTAGGTATATCGGGACAACTTCTACGGGGAGTTTCATGTTCGGATGATGGAATGCGATTTCCAGGTATTTTGGTACGACTTCTACTGGGAGTATCGTGTTTAGTTGGTAGGAACGATGTTTCAGGTATGCCGGGACAACTTCTACGGGGAGTTTCATGTTCGGATGATAGAATGTATATCAGTACGACTTCTATGAAAATTCGTATTCTATCATTCGAACACACACAGTAAAAATCGTACCGGAATACCTGGACGTCGTAAACTACCTTACCAACACAAAACTCTCGATAGCAGTCGTCCCGAGACATTTCCTATAGTCCGAAAATGATACTCTCTGTAAACGTCGTTTCGAGATACTTACACATCTTTTTCTACGGATCGAACTCGAAAGTACATTTTTCTCCATCAAAGCCATATGTAATATGCATATATGTGTGTATTAAATACGGTTGAACATTCTGTATATACATACTGTATATACAGAAGCGACGATAGGTAAATTACGTTTCAATCATTTATAGTAATATAGATTTTTATATATAGAGTACTCTCTACTTATATATTATTGAATTGTGTAAGAAAGCGGTTAAATTATTATCTCGGGCAAAGCCGAGACGGGGGATTCTAGTATATATATATATATATATATATATATATATATATATATATATATATATATATATATATATATATATATATTCGTGGATATCGCATTTTTTCTCGCTTCATCTAATTCCGAGCGCATCTCTCTCTCTCTCTCTCTCTCTCTCTCTCTCTCTCTCCCACACACACACACACACACACACACACACACACATACATACACACACCCTTCTTTCTGCCCTTGCCCCGTGACTCTTTCTTCTTCCATCGAGCGAACGCGCGACGCTCATCCCCGCGCGGCCTTCCTTCTCGGCTCTATCGTATCTCGCTGTCTTGCTCGCGCGTCGCGTCCTCTTTTTGCCCCTTATATTCCTCGTCCCGCTTTTTCTTCCCGTTCCTTCTTTGCTCCAGCCTCCCCCCCCAGCCACCCCCAGCCCCTTCCACCCGGCCCTCGGGACTTTTTCAGCCGGTCTCGCGCCTGAACGCGGAACTCTTTTTCCCTCTCCGCGCCGGTCTCTCGCTCTCTCTCTCTCTCTCTCTCTCTCTCTCTCTCTCTCTCTCTCTTTCTCTCTATCTCTACACCCGCCACCCTTTGACTTTTCCCTCCGTGAACCGGTGCGCCCCCCTGCCATCCCCTACCCAGCCGACCATCGGACTCCGCACTTTCTTCCCTGGCTTCCTCGGCCTGTATATATATATATATATATATATATATATATATATATATATATATATATACATATAATTACGATTCCTTCGTATAATTTTTATTAAGACTAATTAATTGCAATGGCCCGTATAATTCAGTTCGGTTAACTAAGCGTTATTTGCCCGGATCGTCGACCCGGTGCGCTGCCGCCAGCTCGGGACGGTGGCGGGGGCGATTGCGCGCGCGAGTGCCGCAAGATAAATTATGGTGCACGGACCGCGGGCGCGCGCTGCTGCTGCTCGTCCTTTAGAGGGCGCGCAAAGAAAGTCCGCTCGTTCGCGGCCGAGGAATGTTTTGAATAATCATGGGTATGCCGGCGGGAAATTTAAGCGGTCGCGGTATTCCTCTTGGAAGTGCGACCGATTGTTATTTATCGCCCAGTGCACCACCCCCCCGCCCCTAACAGCGCGACCGCTTGATAAATTGTCCATTGGATAAGAGGTGCATATATATATATATATATATATATATATATATATATATCGATTTGCGTTCAATGTTCAATCAATGATCATGTAGTTATCGACTGTCGAAGTTCTCTTATCGAGGATTTATTCGCCGAATGAATTGATCGCGAAAGTTATTTTATATTTTACTATATAAGGATAACAATTAACAATTTATGAGAAGAGTATAGGACAATGATTTGATAAAAGAACGATGCATCTAATACCTGCAATTACCAATAATACTTTCGATAGAGCCTGAATTCGATAGAGTGAATACATTCAATAAACCAATGTTTTAGCGTTCAATCGGTGACGAGGAATAAAGCTTTGTCAGCATGAAAGTGCAAGTATGAGTATTAGAATAGTAAGTAGGTGAGTATACTCGTATCTGATGTACATCAAACATTATGAAACGAGTTCTGCGTTGCAGCTACATCAATAAATAATCCAGCATCAATTAAATGATTGTTTTTAATAAATTAGATATATTATATGTTGATTAATTAATGCGAAATATCGATAAATTATTTATTCCTATTTAGCTGTTCGTAATTGTACTATAATATGTAACACACATGGGCACACACCGTGTGTGTCCTCATAGACCTCAGAAAATGACGTGACTCGGATGTTTTTTCGTCAAGGCATTAATACACGCGACAGATCGTTCGAATTCAGATCCGATAAAATACTAGAATGCACTGTTCAGCGCCAGGTGATACGCGTTCTTTGGTATAGGTAATATAAGTTTGAACCGTTTAGACCCGGCCCGCGACCGATTTTTCTACGCGGCGATCATACGTGCGATTATCGTAGGTGCTACCGAATAACGGAAAAAACTAATGAACGCAGTAATGTAATAATATACCGTGCCACTTCATGGAGTCGATTAAAATTTACCAATATACAGATAACTGTATTTTAAGATTAAGTCCCGCGATGGACGGACGGTCGTGATATTTTGACGAACGGATTTGACTCTGCAGAGGCACAAAAATTCATTCGATCTCCTGGTACTTTTCTTTTTCATAGATGTACATTACTTTCTTGCTACTGATAATGCTTGCGTCTTATTGAAGTCATGGAGGCGCGGTGACCTCAGAAAATTTGTTTCAATAAAAATGACGTCGAATTTTCATGAAAGATATAGAAACAACAATGAAACAAAGAACAATTTATATATATATATATATATATATATATATATATATATATATATACCCGTATAGAAATTCATTCTTGAATCTAACTCGTATCGGGTTAGTTTTCCTTATTAAATGTTCAGATCCAGAAGGAAAATCCTAGTTCCGATTTGTCCCACTTTTAATAGCATTTTATATAGGGAACGAGCTTAGATTTTGGTAGGTATACCAACCTGGAAACTAAACAGACTCTAGTCAGAAAATCCAGAAATTAAGACGATTTATCAATTATTCTACTTTTGTTTCCTCGATCAAGTGAATAATTTTTTGACTCCTTAATATTTATTTATTTAAAATAAAAAATATATTTACGTATTTAGGTAACGTATACCATTTAATTAGAATTTATAAATTATTTTCTATATGCATTATTACGTATTACGATTTACAATGAACAATATAATTATTAATATATTTTTTATGCACTAATTATTGTAAATTTTAATGTTAAGTACCTCCGGTGAACGTATAAATTATTTTATTTCAATCACTATGCTAAAACGCAATATGCGATTACTATACTATATTTTGCATATGACCGTACAGTTCTTAAGATCATATTTCTAAACACAAGATAAAACATATATAGTAAATCTATTTATTAAATTTTTTCCAATGTTAGATAGGTATGCTGATTTGTGTGTGTATATATGTGTGTGTAAGTATGGATGGGTGTATCTATATATATTATACACAAATAAAACGCGCATGCGCACACAAATTAATTTATATAAAAATGTACGAGCGAGCGCGTGCGAATGTGTGTGTGTCTATCTAATTTTCGTACTCGTAAAGGTCTTGACTAGAAAAGACATCGTTCAATCCAAAATTAGAAAAAAATTGAGGAAATCTAACTAGAATCAAAATAGAAATCCTAACCATTTCCTTAATTCCCCTACTTGACAGATTCCACCTAGAAAAACGTCATTCTTTCCAAAATAGGGAGAAGATAAGGAAATCTGACTAGATCCAAGATAGAAAGCCTAATCATTTCCTTAATTTTTCTACTTGTAAAATGTAGACTATAGAAAACACGTATTTCTTTCTAACGTCAATAAAAAATAAGAAAATCTGAATAAAGTCGAGAAAATAATAATTAATATAAGACGATTATTAGATGATCGAATGGAAATCTAACTCGGATCTGGCGAGATTTACCTACATGAGGAAATCATCAGTAATACTGACTAGGATCTAGTCCGAACTAGGGATATGCCGAGTATATTTCTGCACGGGTACTTGTGAAACCGTGTTAGTAAATACAAATTTTATCAGCGATGTGCCAATTTTATCAAAGCTGAACTTCAATTGGCAATCGTTTAAAGGAATTGCGCGTTGGTGTACACGAGTTCGTTCGAACGTTTCTTTCTACGAATTAAATCAGAGAGCGTTCGATACTAAAACTACACGGTGGTCAATTGAGAGACGAGCGCGCGCGGTTTACCCCGCCCGATCTGGGCCGGATCGCTCGTTCGCTTATCGGATACGCGGCGCGAAACATCCAGGCGATATTTGCAGTCGACCCGATGCCAATGCTTGTATAAGTCTAATACAGGATTAATTCGCGATGTCGCTCGTTTCGTGTAAAATTTGCCTGCTTTAATTTTTTTTTTTATCGCCACCGCTCGTATTCGGCACTGTTGTGTAATTTACGAGCCTTCGACAAGTCCCGGGCTTACGACTTCCATAAGCGAAGGCGCATAAATCATTCGACGAAACAGATTGAGAACAGTAGTGTACGGAAAAAATACGAGCATCTTGGTACTAATGGGATGTTTGCACACGAGATTATTGTTATCTCGCAGAGTAATGCGTATACGTATAATGTAACGAATAAGTCGGCGGACTCCTTAAAGCAATCACAAAGCTAAAGTCTCCTGACATGTATATTTATACATACACAAGCGCGCGCATACACACACACACACACACACACACACACATCTATGTGTTCTGTTCAACTGCGGGCGCAGCCAAGGCGCAATTGGCGACCGATAATACCATTTCGGGCTCGATCTTTAGCGTCGCTTAATGCGGCCAAATTATGAGCTGTGGCCGGTGGAATTCCCGTGTCGATGCCAATCGAATCAGGCCGGCGGAGGGGACGGGGGTCAACTCTTGCACCGTGAAGCCCGCATTCCCAGTGCATCGTATATCTATATGTGCGTATGCGCACAAACAATAATTATACGCCTTTTCTCCTAATGTCGATTCTCATTATGACGTTATGACGTTGCGGCCGAGCCTCGATAAGGTCGCTCCCTTCGCTCGTCGAGGGCAACCGATGTTATATATATACATGGGAATGGTGGGAGACGAATTTTGAGTATATATATATACTATGCACAATAGTAAAGGAAAAGAAGACCAAATCGCCTCCACCTGGAACCTTTCCCCCGTTTCTGTATTTGTATTGTAATTATATATATATATATATATATATATATATATATATATATATATGTGTGTGTGTGTGTGTGTTTTTGGCCAAAAGTTCGAAATAACGGGGCGCTGTCGAACATGTTTTTCCACTACATATTATTATTGTTATCTATTATTACTATTATTATCATCATTATAAGTCGTGTTATGCAGCGGGGGGGGGGTGTTTGGCGGGACGCTGCTCCGCGCTGTCGCGATGTGCTCCGCTGATTTTGCATTCGGCCAACTTTTATTATATATATATATATATATATATATATATATATATATATATATATATATATATAAGATTGCGAACTTTTGGCTAACTGTCTCTCGTTCTCCGACTCGCTTCCCCCGCTCTCCTGTTGCAGTAAGGGCGTGGGTTACCGCGGCTGTTGACGGATAAAGGGAGGGGTTGGGGTCGGAGGTATAGGGGCTGACACGAAAACGTCAAGTGGTGCGTTCAAAAGTGAGAGAGGGAGGAGGTAGGAGGGAGCTATGCACAGCATTCCACCCATAGCTAAAGTCAAAATAAGTTCCGAAAGTTTAAGCTCCCGCCAGTATAAGAGCCTGTCGTCGTCGTCCCTCGCTCATCTTCACTCTCCCCCCTCTCCCTCTCCTCCCCCTCCCTCTCTCTCTCTCTCTCTCTCTCCCTTTTCTATATATCGCTTCTTAGAAATCTTTCAGACGAGCCGCGGAAATGTGGAAAAGAACGACGAATTACAATGACTTTTTTTTATCCCTTCGATTGAAGAAAGAAGCGTCCGATGCTCGATTCTCATCCCGCCCGTAGTCAACGCGATCATGATACGCGAATTCGGGAAAAAATTGTTTAAAAAATGAAAACATAAAGCATCAATCCGGACCATTTGGATTTATAACGAATAACGTATGAATCGGCGGGTTACAAAAGCGTAATTATCGTACTCAAAATGAAAAAGCCCGGTAAAGCGCTTCTATTCCATGTGCTTATAATTTCTTGTGTATATCCATTAAATTTATTGTGTAAATATGTGTATGCACGAGTATACATGCATATAAATATTATATATACGTTTCTACGGTTAACCTTGTCCGCCAAAAATCTCGCCTCTGTCACGCGTCCAAGAACATCTTTCTCGTAACGTTTCGTAAAAAAAAAAAAAAACAAAATCCGTGTCTCCACGTGCGCGTAAGCCAAATTTTCACGCAAAGAGTAACAGGCCGATAAGTACGCCGTATAAAGCATCGTAGTAAACTTTACCGCAGGTGGTAATACGACCTCCGTTCCTCCTTGTAACCTCCGATCCCCCCCCCTCCCACCTCGCCACCCCGTTCGCCCCAAACCCAAGAATCCCGCCCGCCCAACCTCTGTAACATATGCTTTTATCTAAATTAAACAGTGCCGGCGCGATTTTCATTTCCTGCCGGCGGGGCCGAGAGGGGCGCCATCGCGCGCGCGCGCGCGCTCCCTGCCGTCGTCGCCGATCTTATCGCCGGTGCCGCGCCGTCGCACGGGCGCTACCGTGCCCCCCTAACCCCCCCCTCTCCCCGAGCTTTCGAAGCTTTCGGGGGTATTATATCTGTATGGCGGCAGTGAGCGGTACGAAACCGGGAGCTGGGGGAGATCGAAACTGCGATTCCTGGCGAATTTTCCTCGGCTTTTATAATGTTGCTTACTTTTCTTTAATTATTAAAGCTCTCCGACTGGGAGTTTTTAATACCGTTTCCTACAAAGAATAGTTTTATTTTTTTTTTATGATACAAAGGAGAAATTTTCCGTGCATTGTAATTATTCCAAGTACAGTCTGTATCATTGATGATCAATCGAGTATTTACTTTACGATTAAGTATTTTATACCTCGTTAATTAGGATTATAGTGATAAAAATAAGCGATAAGAAAAATTTTCTGACGAAATACACGATTAAAAATTTACAATAATTGTGATTTTTTGTAATTATAGCAAAAATTTTTTATAAAACTTGAATATCTCGTGAAAATACATAATTTTTATTGATTAAACGTTTTTTATTTTTTTTTCTAAAAGTGTGATTTTTTGCTGAAAATGTCACTGAAGGAGATGTCGTCATGCGTTTGAGATAGTTCTGAGTAATTGGAAATGTAATAATTTTAAAATATCAAATGTATAATAATCTGCATAGAAGAAAGTATTATTTTTTAACATTTTTCATGGATTCCATTGCCAAAGTAGTTTTACAATTTATTTTAATGCTAGCACGCTCCTGATCAAATTATATCAATCTGAACTTGCGTGAAATCATCGTTCAGGCGTAATTTTTTTCTAATACAAATCGAAACTAGCGTATCAATCCGGGCGATTGCTGTCGAAAATTACAACTCGAGAGTTTAAATTTGAAAACAAAAAGCAAAAAAATTTTGATCGTTATATAGTTTGCTCTTTTTTCGTGTCCCACTCTGCTATACACTGGAAGGCTTCGAAAGCTCGAGTTCGGTGCGTCGTTCTGCCTTCCTCGATGGGCGACTCTCGCTTCGGTAGCTTCAACATGGCACGATTCAGGGGCGGATCGGCGTTGGGCGCTGGAAAATAAAAAGATCCCGAATCACGCAGAGCCATCTCTGTCTACAGATTTCAATTAGTTTACACTGAGATTTATTTTCATAAGCGTTTCTTCGCGTGCGAATATCCGAACGAGCGTTAAATTTCATTCTTGGATGATTGTACAATGTACATCCGGTATTGCCTGAAGCTTTTCACTTACAAATTTGACGCATTTTCGAAAATATCGATATCAATTATTGTCGTAAAAAATCACGATGTCAGATACGAGGATGTATAGGTGAACGAACGCATCGACGATAACGGTGTATTTTTTTAATGGTTATATATTTGTGTATATGTACATGTATAGACGATAACATTAACAGCCAAAATAAGAGGTAGATTGTACAATAATAATAGCAGTTCCTCGACAACTGTGCCGAATGGTTAACGACATTTACGGCCTATATCTTATATAGGCACGATATTAACACCGTAAAAATTTCAAATCGAACGAAATTAATACATAACATACATATCATCGTGTCGTTTCAAACGTATACAGTTCGATAAGGATCGGCTATATAATAATCCAATGTACAGCAGTGTCTGCGACATATATATATATATATATATATATATATAGGAAAACGTATATCAAGCTCGTCGAAGCGCCAACGAAGCCCTGCGATGCACACACGCGGTCCATCTTCCCTTAGCCTCAGTATCTCTGTCGAATTATCTCCCTCTCCCTCTCTCTCTCTCGCTCTCTCTCTCTCTCTCTCTCTCTCTCTCGCTCTCTCTCTCTCTCTCACTTTCGCATACGCAAGCGGCTGGCGCGCACCCTCTCGAAGATCGCGCCCCCTCCGTCCGCCATCGTCACCGTGGCTCGATGCCTCCGCTATCTCCCCCGTATCCCGACCAATCCTCTCGTCACCCTCGCGCCCATCCCCGTCCGTCGCTCTTTTTCCACACACCAGCCTGTCGTCGTCGCCGTCGTCGTCCCCGTCGCCTCATCCGAGCTCCACTTCGCGGCTCGACGTCGACGTTGACGGGCGCGCTAGCTCACTTTCCCCTCTTTCCACCCCGCGTCGCCCACCCCCCCTCGCTCTCTCTCGCTCACTCTCTTTTACTTTCCCCGAGCCTCGCCACTCACCCCGTCGCCGCTCTCCCGCCACTCTTGTAGAAGCTGTCGCAAACTTTCAGATTATAAAAGCCGGCCGGCCGGCCAAAGTGACGTGCTCCATTTTGAAAATCGCGCGAAAGCGCCCCGACTGTCGCCGGTATTATAATTTCACGACAGTCACCTCCGATATACGTTTACAGGTGTACATATACACTCATTCACATACACACACATATTGGGTTGTCGAATGTACCTTTAACTTCTCGACGATATGATTTTTTTTTTTTTGTTCTTGGAAAACAAAAAATTTATCTTCAAAACGACCTGAAGCTCCGCGTTTCGAAAATGTCGAGGAAAAAAGCTCAAGCTTAAATTGTTCTGGACGCAAATCATATCGATCGATAAGAGGATTCTGTACCTCGAGCTATTATTCTGGAATCAAGAGTGTCAAGGAGAACACTTTATAAGCAATTGGCCATTGGTTATAAATTATCGATAAAACAAAATTATTATACATATAACTTTATTTCGTACAAGAGAGGTTTCTAAGGGAATTTTTGGTGTAATTCAGCTTTCGGCGGATGAATATTTTTCTAAATTCAAATGATCGTTATATACAGTCATAAACAAGTACTTTAGTACTGATGCAATTCATTAAATTACGAGATGATCATGGTTTATTATTAGTATTTTAATTATATTCTTAAATAAAGTCTGCGCATATTACTTTCGTTAAGACTTACCAATCTTTACAGCAAATTAGAAGAGAAAAAATACACATATATGTCAGAAATTGTTTGGCGTGCTTTACCATTTGACAATTATTGATCCAAAGTTGCATTATAAGGATAACCATATATGTAGCCGAATGTTTTAAATAGGCGCTTCTCATTCAAAAATGAACACGGCTCAACAAATGGAGCTATCGAGAGCAAATTATGATATATTCTCTTATTTTATGTGTATAAAGAATTGGAATATAAAAGAAGCTATAAATATATAAAAACACAAGTCGAACATAAAAAATTATCAGAAAATTATTGCATCGTCGGTTTATAATTCTGGCGCTATTCGATAAATCGAAATACAATGGTCTTGAAAGTTACTGGATATGTTTATTACGTGGGAATCATTTATTCTCAGTATTCTCGATCCTCGAGATTCAGAGGTGATTGGCTTCTAATGATAATTTGAAACAAACCTACACATGCATAAAATTGCACGACCCTCGTTCCCATTACGATTCTCAAAATTGCTCACCTCATAAGCGCACCTGTCCGGTCGAACTGGACGGCGACCGGCCACGCGAGGGCTGAAAAAAGGTCCGCGAGCGAACGCAGTTTGCGCCCGAGTCTGCGCATCCCACCCCCCCTCACCGCCCCCACTCGCCCGGCACGTGAATATACATACGAGCACGTATAGGATGCGGTTATTGATTGCGGACTTCTGTCATTGACAGGTTCGCGTCATATGGAGGAGGACTCTCGCTTTTTCGAGCTCGCGGGTTTGCGCGTGTGTGTGTGTGTGTGTGTGTGTGTGTGTGTGTGTGTGTGTGTGTGTCTAAAGGGGTGGATGCAGCATGGGCACCCCTTCAATCGACTGGAAGTAACGCCATGGGTTGTATATATATATCCATGAATATTGTATATTTTATATATACTGGTTATTTTATAAACTAATAAAATTATAAGAATCACCTGTTGACTGTTCCTATAATTACCTCGTATAATCAAAATGTAAAATTTGAAATATGGAAATAAAAATTAATTCTGTTAATAACGGCAAAATTTTCGAGATTTCCAGTCACATTAGCTCCACCTCGGAATCTCCATTCTCCATTCGGAGTTAAAACATCCGACATTTTTCGAACGTCAAAAGTTTTGGTGAAGTGGCAGTCATTTAATTAAGCACAATTAATTAATATTTCAGATTCTACGATGGCGATTATAAATAAAAGCAGTATGTTATTATATCGTATCGGAATTTTTGGCTACATATATATATTTGGTATCTACTTGGCAAAAAGTTCGGCCAGTTTTATAGTAAGACGCTTTCAACCTGTAGAAAAATAGCCAAAGGTTATATATAATAGTAATATAAAAATTATGAGATTGAATGCGACAGCAAAAAAGGAATTTGATGAATTGAGCGAATATTTAAACGTAAACCACGACGTTGGTTAGAGCTGGTGTAAGAATATATAATAACTTACATATAATATATATATATATATATATATATATATATATATATATATATATATATATATATAATAACATTACAGTGTTACAGTGCAATCATAACAGTGCATCACTTTCAAAAAATGATTGAACTCTTGCTTTACAAGTATGTAGATGAATTTGTTTTTATATAAAGGAGTAATGTTTGAGGCACATAAAGATCAATTGTTGCCACCGATTGAAAAGTGCGATTAGCAGCCTTTTATATTATTTCAAGATTTTATTATCATTTGGAAGCTACAAGATTGTTATTTCTGAATATTAATCTAATACCAAAACTTTGAGAATTATTTTCCATAAATGATTAATAATTTTTAGAATATTTAGTTCCAAGGATGAACTATTGTGAATCAATTTTATTGATTCATTGCGCATAGGAGTAAATAAATACTGAATTATCTCTTAAAAATATAAAATTGAATGGACTTCCTTTCAATTGTGACTCAGCCTTTAAATAATTTGTGTTCACCTCTTTAAACATTTTTCATTGTTATACGACTTTTGGATCTCGATACTATACCTGAATTGCTGCAGCTATATCATAGTTCAAAAATTGAGTATAGAGATCACGGACATTGGAGACTTGAAGTTATTTGTGATGTTTTTAAAACTGTTAATGACAGTTAAAATAAATTATAGTTAATGCTAGAGTTTTATTTGTCGGCATTATTAGATAAGCAATCAAAGGTCCTTATTTTTTAGAAATGTTATTTTATAACTTAAGTTTACATAACTGATGTTTAATTTTTCAGAATTGTATTTTAAAAATTGTAGTCAGCGACAAAGCTATCAAAATTATGTATGATACTAATAAATAAATGGATATGCGTTATTACCATGGCTGTTTAATATTACTGAAACCCTATAAATGCAATACAGATTTTACTATATGTATAAGAAATATTATAAATATTATTGTAAACGTTTTTATTATCTTAAATCAAAACACAGACATTACTTTCTAATGATAATGAAAATAAAATAATTAGTCGAGTTAGAGGTGTTCTTAGCATAGTAAGAATTTTAAATACCTCGTCTCGTGTATTATCTAAAAAATTTATATAAAATAATTTCCTAAAATCTTACGAAATAGATTAACAAAAAATAAATTAAATAACGTAATTAAAACAATGGATCATTTAAAAAATGGCTAAGTGCATTTTATATGCATCCCTATAAATAAAAACATGTATAATTTACACAAATATATCGAAAAACTCGAAGAAATAATAACAAATAAATAGTTTTAACGTAAATACAGCTTAATAAGGCAACGATACCCTTTACAAATAGCCGTATGGACGCGTGGACTCATAAAAAAAAGAGTTAATTATCTTAAATCATCGATGTTTTTAAGTGAACATTCTTCTGTTATATTTTCTGATTATTCATTATTATTAAAAAAAAAAAAAACCAGGTATGAATTTGCCAGGCCCGTTCCCACAAAGTTTATAGGTGAACAAATCCAATATTGAATCGAAATATATATATACTCTTAGGTGAAAGTACATAATCATAATGAAAATTGTTTACATTTCATTAATTCTGTGCTTTAAAGTTAAATTCATTTGGAATAGATTAGTTAAATCGTCAAAAACAATATGTAAAGAAAATGAATATATCTTGAAAAGTACTTAAACTATGACATAATTTCATTTATGAACCGAACGAATGGCAAAACTGGCACAAAAATAACAAAATTATTTTTTCAAAGCCTTGTCGATAGGAATAAATATAATAGAAACTTATACACGAGATTAAAGCATATATCTACTACTCAATCAATCAATCAAATCTTCCAGCATATTGTTTCTTGAAGCTCCTTTTAATGACAGATTTCTATTTTCAATTTGTATCAATGTCAGATTTTCGATTATGTATAATTTAAACATTATTTCTAAAAGTTCTAGAATATTTCATTTAGGATATTAAAACAATTTTATAAATATATATAGAGTAGCTTGGGCTCAGGCAATGAGGGCATTTGATTGTTTACTATCGTTAAGTACCGGATTTTACTGGCCAAATCGATGTTTGTGAATGGTCCAAGTTGGATTCCTATCAACCGAATAATTCGGAAACTTTTAACAACACAGTGTTTTCCTACTTTTTTCGAGCACTAAACTGGAACCCTTCAATCACAATCGTTCCAAAAAATACTATATAATCCGTTCTAATAAATAAATATTATCTTTTTATATGTAATTGCTATCTATAATTCACTCATAATAAACTGTATATCATATGTATTTATATTTTTGGCTATTTAAAACGTATGTAGATACGAAATTAAAAATTATTTACCAATAATGCTTCATTTATTTTGATTACGTTTGCTCGTTTGTTTATTTTGTCATGCAAAAATTAATTGTTATAAGAAAACAGCATAAGCTTTGTGTGAAAGGGCCTGGAAAATTCAAACCTGCTTTTTTTCATAATACTGAATTATCAGAAGGAATAGCAGCAGAATGTTTACCTACAACATCCATGACTCAAGATAATTAATTCTGTTCAATTAATAATTAATTTTGTCAAGTTAATAAATTCCACTCGTCGACAAAATGATGTGAAAATAACTCCTGTAAAGGATCTCGATACCTTATTAATATTATTTCTTAGAGTTTTAGATATATTTGTGTAAATTATTATGTATGTATTTTTGTCTTAATATATTACTGAGTTTAGAAAAATATTTTATATAGTTTTTAGAAAATACATGAGAAGATGTATTGACAGTAATGTCTGTGTTTTGATTTAAGATAATAAAAACGTTTACAATAATATTTATAATATTTGTCAACTTTATAATATTTATAATATTTATAACACATCAAACTCGCCTATTTTACTTTTGTTAAAATTTTTTTGCAGATATTATATTACTTGATTTTTGTTATTGTTATATTGTAAATAATTTTTGCGAAAATACCGCGTGGTAACATTCCATATAGGATATGATAATTTGCAATTTCATGATTTAGCTGCATGCAATTATCGTTTTTTTAAATCTTCTTCTTGCTTTGGAATTGATACCGAACAAAGTCGTTTTCTAGTTAAATATATTCTATTTATATTATTAAGTATATATTAATTTTTTATGTATTATAGGTATACGTAGTGATCTTCATGAAAAAAAACATTAAAAAGTCCAGGAAAAAATAGATGTATAGATTCTATAAAAAAATTGTTATTATCACTCATTATCGTTCTATAAAAAATTGTATTTCTAGGTTTTTCTAAATTGATATAGAATTTTTCTAGATATTGCCAATTCTTACTGCATTGTAGTTTTCTTAAAGAATAAAATTTTCAACCAATTTTTTACAAATGTTTCATTTAATTATAGAATAAAAGTAAAAAATTGCAATCGTAATTATACAGATTTAATTTAAAATTCTTTCATCGATATTATATTTATTTATTTGTTTTAAAAATATAATAATCTCTTAATAGTATTTTTTGTGATAAGTGCATAATAAAGGTTATTGACCAAACATCTGATTTACTAAATATTTATTCGATATTTAATCTTATTTACAATTTTATAACAGATCATGGAAAAATCCTTACAATAATGGTTTTTCGCTATATACTTTATCTAATAGTCTCGCAGCTCTTTGCGACTGCATTTTATTTCTATTCTCTTACAGGATTAACAATAAACTCTTTCGGTTCGTTTACAAATTTTTGTCTACATTTGTAAAAAAAAATAAACTATATTTAGAATTAACGTTGTTGTCTCCGCAAATAGCAAAATTACATTTCCACTAGTAGTATCACATCGTGACTGTATTATCGGCGTTTTTTCTTAGAATCTCTCTTCTTACATATGACTTACAGTATTACATTAATGTTATTAAATATTACATTTTTCATGATGTTTTTTACAAAAAGCAGATTTCATCCCGAGTTACACAAACCAAAAATACATTTCAATAATTATCTGTACTCATATGATAGGCGCTGCTAATGCTAATAAATAATTATTTCTCTCTAACATTTATACCTTTCACCACGATAACGAGGAATTTATTAATAAGGTTTTATTATATATGTATATATTTATTGCTATAATAATCTAATAATTGCTAAGCCAAAGCGATTCGTTATAATTCACGGAATTGAATTGTGCCGCGCAATTCTGGGCGGCGTACTGGCACTGCGATCGCTGCGGCTGCTGCTGCTGCTTGCTGCTGCAGCATGAGTTGATGCTGCTGCTGCTGCTGTTGCTGCTGTTGCTGCTGCTGCTGCCGGGCGACGAGCAATTGATGCTGCTGCTGCTGCTGCTGCTGCTGCTGCTGCTCGGCGAATTGCTGATTCTGCCAGGAGTACTGCTGATGGCTACCGAACACGGATGTAGTATTCTGCTGCTGGTGCTGCTGCTGCTGGTGCTGCTGCTGCTGAGCGAAGAACTGGGTGGACACGCTGCCGTTACCGCTGAGCGTTCCGCTGCCGAACTGCTGGCCGTACTGATAGTAGGCGTCCGAGGTGAAATTGACGCAGTTGCCGTCCCTGTAAGCAGGCCCGAGTAACGAGAATGAGACACTGCGATCGAAATCGTTAGGCGGGCTTCGATAGCCCCGCCGCGTAAACGGATGCGCGGGTAAACGATGGCCCATAAATGCGTTAATAATAGACTCGATGATTGCTTACCTCGATTCCGGATAGCGCTGCAGCAGCGGCGTGGCCTGCTGATAGACGAAGCCGCCGCAGGAGCGGGTGAGGGCCTCGGTGCCGGTGAGCGCGTTGTTCACGGGATAATGGGACAGCATCGAGCGCTGATTGAGGATCGACGACCAGCCGTTGCCGAGGGACGGCGGGGTCTGCCGGGACGACGAGTCCGTCATGATGACGTCGGACGACTCGAGCTTGATGCGCGAGCCGTTGGCGAGCTCGCAGGCCTCGTTGACGTTCAGCGGCGAGTCGGCCATCGGCGAGCCGTCCGGCGAGCCGTTGTTGTTGTTGTTGTTGTTTATGATGCCGCTCAACTTGACGTTGTTCGCGCTGCCGCTCTTGTTGTTGTCGTTGTTGTTGTTGTTGTTGTTATTATGGTCCTCGCCCTTGCGCACGTTGACCTCCTTCTTGTACTTCATGCGCCGGTTCTGGAACCAGATCTTGATCTGGCGCTCGGTGAGGCGCAGGGCCTCCGCGAGATGGATGCGCTTGGGCCGGCAGAGGTAGCGGCAATTCTTGAACTCCTTCTCGAGCTCGAGGAGCTGGGCGGAGGAGTAGGCGGTGCGCGAGCGCTTGCCGGTGCTCTGCTTGCGTTCGCCGGCTGTAAACGGGCAGAGAACTTTTGTTAAATACACACGAGACATTTAAATGCGAATGGTTGAAGGAAAAATTAAACGAAACGTATTTGGCTTAGTGTTTGTATTTTTTGTAAGCAGACGTTCTCGTGAAAGTAATTTTATTTAGTTCATTGATCCCAAACCCCACTCCAATTTCATAAACGTAATCAAAATACAATGTTAGCTTTGATCCAGGAATTTCAGGTTCGCGACTGTTGTTATCCAATTCAATGTAAACATAGCCGCGGCAATGTCCCAAAATCCAAAAACATAAACAAATTTTTATTCAAGAATTTGATCGAAAATTCACGCTTCACCGAATTATTAACTTTTTGTTAATTGATGAAATTAAAGAACGGGAATTATATGAGAGAGAGAGAAAAAAACGAAAAAAAAAAACCCACCTTCGTGGCCGAGGCCGCCGAAATTGTCGTCCATCGGCTCCTTCTTGAACACCGGGCTCTCGGTGTGATTCCAGCGCCGATGCGTGCCCGGCAGCTGGGAATGCTGCTGTATCATCAGAAGCGGGCTGCGCTGGTGCTGCTGGCGCTGATCGATCAGCAGCAGGCGATTGATCTCGCCCTCGACGGTCCAGGGACAGTCCGCGGGCGCCTGACCCGACCAGGACGAGGCCGCCGAGGACGAGTCGCTCCTCCAGCCGGCTGAGCCCGGCGAGCCCGTGGACGCGAGGCTCGAGGCCGTGGACGCCGGCGAGCCGCCGTCGCGCGCCGACGAGCCGGACGAGAGGGAGGACGAGCAGGTGGACGAGGCCGAGGACTTGCGCGACGCCTCCATGTCGCGGCGGGCTATGGCGGCCAGGCGCTCGTTGAACTCCTTAAGCGTCATCTTCCTGGCCGTGCTTGGTGCGAGAACGTCGAGCGGTACTATCGCTTCTCGGCGAGCGAATATTCGAATTACTCAACCGGTTCACAAATCGTTCGACGAGCGTGCGTGCACAAAAACTTTTCCAAGGGCGATTTAATAACACTGGCGCGACTACTGGCGTGCAACTCGATGCGAGGACAACTCTCAACTGAGATTTTTCCGGCCGGCGTTGCTCAATATATAGGCCCCTCGGACCTTCGGCCCCCCCCGCCCTACCCGAGCACGCCGCCTCGTCCTGGCCGCAATCGGAGGCACGCGGCTACGTCGTCGGCCCGGTATCTCCGTGCAAAAATCAGGTGCAATCGGCCCCCTTGCTGCCCTACTCCCCCGCCCCCCCCCCCCGACCCGCCGCCGGCCGTCGTCGGCGCCGATCGCGGCACTTCCTGCGATAGGACAAAGATAGACAGATAGATAATGCGGGCGCCTATTAGAGGAGGCCTAGCTAGAGGCGTAGGTACGGCCTGCGGCTGCGGGTTTGTGGCGTGAGCCGCTCGCGGTCGTGTACACACGCGCTACCTGGATCCTGCCTCCCCCCCCCCCCGCCGCCCGCCAATGGACGCACGACGCTGGAAAAATTTGCCTGAATATTATGTATATAGCTGTATATGCACACGCAGATATATATATATATATATATATATATATATATATAGGGTCGAGACAGAAAAGACTGTCTGCCAGACGGATTAATTTTCGGCATCGATAATTAATGTGTCTGCGGGCGAGACGTCTGCGTGCGAAAAGCCCCTCGGCTTTACCTCGTATTCGTCGTAGCCTGTCTTAACAGGAAAATCGAGTCAAATGTGCATAATGTTTTTTCTATATATATATATATATATATATATATATATATATATATATGGGCACGTACAGCCACGAAGCACAGGTGCCGAGTGCTGCTGGTATATGTATATGCAATTATATAAGTCAAAATTCGACGTCTCGCTACGTATATGCACACGCCTCGTACTCGCGTGCGTAGCTATAAACGCGACGAATTCGACGATACACGTCGATGCCGCGGGGATACTTGCAGCGATAACAGATCCCAGTTAGAGCGGAAAAACAAATTGGTATTTTTACAAAAGTCAAGGACTGGCGGGGATTATCGGGGAGGTGAGCTTACGGTCGTTCGAGAATATTGCGCGAGAGGCAGTAGAGGCTACTGGCTTCGTCGTTCAACTGGAAATTGCCGTGAATTCAACGATAAGTTAGATACCATTGCATTGGTAGAGAGAAAATTTTTCGAACACTGTATTCATTCTTAAATAATATAAAATTAAACTGTTTAATTTGACGATATTATTAATTTATGGGGAATGTCGAGCGTTGAACGAATTATTACGTAATACTCACTACCGGTGAACAATAAATATTTGATAAATACGATGCATATCATGTCAACGAATGAATTTTAACTTTCCATTGGACATCCGTAAATTTGCATTCCCAAAATTGTACATTTAGACAATTGTATGGTTTTTGCATAAACGAAAATATGGAAATGAACGCTTGTTAAATTTAGATCTAAATTTTTTTTTGTTGACAATTTATTCAATAATGATATATTTGTTATTCAGACTGTTTGTTGATATATGATGTGCAGTGTTAAATATTAAACGGATTATTCAAAAATAATTAATGGACAGAATCAGGATTAGAAATATTTCTATAATACAAAAAGTAGACCAAAATATAAGCATTCTCTCACATCATAAAATCTATTATGATTATTTTTCAAAAATCATTAATTTTCAAAACAATACTCAGAGCAACAATTTCTTATATTCGTCAAAAAGAAAAAAAATCCATTATGACTTCTTAAAATTAATATTTGAAATCTATATGTTTGTCTTATAATTTTATATCTTACATTTCAGAAGAATATTTCAGAAGAAAATGAGAAAATATTTGAATCCAAAATTTTTTTCATTTTATTTTATTTTATTCGTTCAATTGCACGGAGATGTGTTAATTTACTAAATTTCTTTGTAGCTAAAAATAATGCGTCGATGCTACATTAATTGACAAATGTACAACATATTAACAAATGTATACATACTTGAAAAATCGCGAATAACTTCCTTAATAATCCCAATGCCGTCTTGCAATTTTGACAAGTTTTCGTAATTTCGGAAGAATCTATTTCAGCAAGAAAACATGCAAATGATCTTTATTTACAATTTATGAATATTAAATGATAAACGAAATTCCCATCCATCAATTGCCTTCTTGTTAATTTACACGATAAGATTTTTAACCACAAAACACTGATTTCAATTATAAAGTTGTGTAATAGAATTTTTCCAAGAAAACGTCAAATTCTAACTTAACTTCTCTTTAATATCACCTTAATAAGATCATACAAAATTGGATGAAATATCAAGTACTATGTCGCATGCGATTATTAATTAAAAAAAAAAAGCTATTGTTATATATACTAATTGTTTAATGCTGGAGGTCCAACGATATTATTTACCATTGTCTTATTTAATTCAATCAATAAATATTTGTATGGTTATTATTTTTTTGATAGTCCTATTTTATTAATTATTGTCTTATTTTATTAATATAAAGGAATATTATTTATTTCAACCCAATTGTTTTATCGGAACTCCCTTAATACTGAACACATAGTTAAATGTAATTAATTTTATTTATTTATTATTTGGTTCACAATTCTTCGTTTAAAAATATGTATCAATCCTTCTCAAAAAGGAAAAAAAAAGAAGAAAAAACTAAAAATAAGCCTGGGGACTGCAAAGTGCAGAATATCACGCGAGCAGGCATCGCCGCAGGTGGAGAGAGTCTTCGGGGTGCGACATAGTCACGCCAATTCTACCCCCGACCCCCCCCCCCCACACACACGCCGTTAACCCATCAAGGTATACAACATGGTCTGTAAGCGTTTAGATATACAGATAGATGCATATATACATTTCTGTGAGCTTTTGGCTGGCCCGTTCTTCCGGCACCCATCGCCCCCGTATCTCCGTGCGAATCGCGTTCACCTCTCTTCCACTATACCTTCCACTATATATATATATATATATATATATATATATAAACCGAACGGAGACTCATTACTCCGGCGCGGTCCAGACACTTGACGGCGGACGTCGCGCCGGAGATTTGCGCTTATATCCTTACGAGATGGGAGGAGAAGGAGGTTGGGCTACGTCTGAAAGACACTGCATATATATATATATATATATATATATATATATATATATACAAGATTGTAAATCAGCTGGCGACGGCGCCGTGTACATGGTTCAACCCATATATATATATATATATATATATATATATATATATATATATATATCGGTATATACAGGAAAGACAGGGGCAGAAAAAAAGGGAACAGAGACGTACGTCTAATATGTAATCGGATTTGCGATCCCTGGTTAACGATTTGGCCCCAATTTTTACAGCGGGGCGTGTCGGTCTGCCGGTCGGAAAGGTTAAAATTCTGAACGTGACGTCAAGGCGCGCGGGTAGGCTTCTGGTTTGACTCGGGACAAATGAAATACTATATATATTATATATAGTATATATGCATTAATACATATAACTACTGCCAATTCCAAGATTCCCAGTCTCGCTGTATCGTCTTAGCCAGTAATCGATTAATGTGGCATTCTACATTCGTCTATTATTTTGTGCTTGCATAGAATTTTGCAACAGTTCGAAGATTTTTGAATATTTAAATAATTCAATTTTTCATATCGTTACACAAATTGTTATAACGTTACATATAAGTAAGTTAATTTTTTCATTATATATAAGTTAATTTTTTCCTTTAGATATGATTCAAAATATGTCTTGGCCTACCTTATATATACATCACTCAAAACGAATTCCATTCTAATTATATATAACAATTGAATCTCAACTAGATTTTAAACCTCTCGCTTCAGTCAATAAATAAATGCCCATTCGGATTGGCTTCTTTTAAGTTTTCTTCTATTTTTATAAAGAATATGTTCGTTTGTATACATACCTAATACTTTAATTCATAATTAATGTTCAAAAATCACGAATAAATAAGTTTCAACAGGGCGCAGGTGAAACTAAACTTTAAATTACGAATAATAATTTATTAATTATTATTATTATTATTATTATTTAGATCCGATAATTTTAGCATAAAGTCCACTTTCAATTCCTTGTACATTTAATTAAATTTGCGAAATAATTTGTTAATAAAACTATTAAAAACAAATTGGACCGAATCATTTTTCAATTAACGCAGACGAGACGAGGGGTACAGAAACATTTATATTGCAAAGTTAATTATGTACAATTATTTAAAAAATTCTCGGGAATTTTAGCCTAATGATGAGACGCCGTTCGAGTGCGGGCCCTCTACCGATCGGCACAAGCGAGGCTATAAAAATTTATGCGCTTTGTTTACAAATTGACCTTTACAGCCTTGGGTCGCAGATTAGACCAATAATAGAATCATAAATATGGGGGCTATGACGAATAATAGAAAGAATAATGTGCCATGACAATAAAATTTAATGAAATTTTCACGTTACCTTAGATGTTTATCCGATGGACAAATATATATACATGAATTCTCCATCGTTTCAACGGTAATATAGAGCCAGGGAATACTTTGAATTGTTGTTATTTATTTATCAGTTTGGAAGTATTTTAGAGCTATAGTTTCTGTTTTGACTCGGTGTACGACAATATTATTCACGCAAATAATGACAAAAATCGATAGAAGTAAATAGTAATACCCGTTCGCGCGTCATACCGAAAATGTGTATAGATTATAATCTCGTATGTATTATAATATTTTCCGACGTTGTAGATTATATTTTAAATTAATTAACTATAATGCATTATCAGCTTTTGGACCAATTATTTGACGTATTTAGATGTACGTAAACAACTCTTTTTGGAATCCAATGAATGTAGAAGGTGTCGCGCTGTTCACGATCAATGAGCCCAACTAGATGTCTGATACAAGAGGCTTCAAATTAGTAAAAGAGACACACGGGTTTCTAATGTTTCGTTCAATGAAAAATAAACTAAAAATGTGGACAATGAACTTTCGTTAGGTAAATTGAGAAATTAATAAAAAGTAATTAAGAAACTTTGGCTATTTACATGATTTTCTATTTAAAATTATAAATCGCGTTTCTATTTAAAATTATAAATCGCACGGCGTTAAAAAATTCGCGATGATTATCTTGAGAAATTCAAACCGTATATGTGTGACGAATTAATGCCGGTTTCGAGCCGTCTCATTACGTACCAACATCGCCTTCTACGGTCGAGATTCGCTCTTACGTGGTCGTAGTAATAATGGGTTACGTTGCAATGTTAAATTAAAAAAAAGTGTATATATATATATATATATATATATATATATATATATATATAATGCAAGTTATATAATTCTTCCCGCTCTGTTCTCTCCTGCAATGGATCAAGCGGACACGGTGCAATGCCCGCGCAATTCCGACGGAACTTTATAACGATTGGATCCCTCTCTCTCTCTCTCTCTCTCTCTCTCTGTCTCTCTCTGTCTCTCTCTCTCTCTCTCTCTCTCTCTCTCTCTCTCTCTCTCTCTGTCTCTCTCTCTCTCTCTCTCTCTGTCTCTCTGTCTCTCTCTCTCTCACTCTCTTTCTTATTATGTACAAGAGAGTGAAAAATCCCCGTCAAAGGAATTAAATTCACGCCTTGGTGTAGATCAGAAAAAGTGCGACTAGGAAAAGTTAAGCAAAAGACAAGTATTTTAAACGAGATTGATATTGTCGTTCCGTATTTGTAACGTGCTACAATGCATACCAGTCCCTTTGTAATTATCGTTAATTGTTATATTATACAGTTTAAAATATTGTCAAAGAGTATTTTCAACGAAGCGGTTAAAAAAAGTTTTTTAATTTAGTCACCTGACGGCCTTAACAAATTAATTTTGAACCTTAAATTTAGAGATTCTCCCTTGATCCGACAAACGTAAGTATCAATTGATATTATAAGATATCACAAGTACTTCGTATCGATAGTTGATTACATTCATTATACTTTGAGCAAAGAATGTATTATGTACAGGAAATGCATTCGACAATAATTTAATCCAACAAGCTTATATATCCAATAGTAATCGTTATTAATCAAAAGGTGTACGATGCAGTAAGCAACTATTGAACTAAATACAAATTTTTACTATCTATGTAAACATACGGCGCTAATATTGCCTGCACATGAATCGATAGATACATATAAACAGTAAACTCTTTGATGATTATTTTGAATAAGTTAAATATGTATTCCGACTGATGATAATTTATATAATAATGCCCTATCTAGATCGAGAATTATAAATAAATGATTATTTTTAAGTGATTTGTAAAAATTATAATACTAGTATACCGGATAACGGGTAACAACGGGAATGAATGAATACGGAAAGCCATGGTTCCGAGTCACTTCTGCTTTGTGTATATGACGCAATTTTATAATTATTGTCAATATTATATTATAAAAGAACAAAGCCAATTATTATTTGTAGTTAACATGTACGTGTAATCAATGCTTTCAATTGCTATGCTCTCATACTCATGATTTTTTTCTTTTTTTTCTCTTTTTTCTTTTTTAATTTTTATTTTCTTTTTTTTTTCTTTTTTAATTTTTTCTTATTTAATTTTTAAGTAAATCTGCCAAGAGATTTATTTTGTCAATATTCGTGTATAGATTATATATGCTATTATTTTTCATAATCTGTACTGAGAGCCAATATATATGCATACATATAATTTGAGCATTTTTATATTTTACGCGTGTATTTATGTTATTATCATTTAAATGTGATAAATTTGTCACTAAATTTATATGAGTATTGAAGAATTTACTATAATTCAAATACGAACAAATACGAACTGATTATTTCTTTCAATAAAAACCAGTGCTTTTTTCGATATATTTTTATCTAATTTTGTTTTCTCGCGATCTCTTTCGGACCTGATTTGATCTGCTAGATTTTTGCCGAAGGCAAATATTTCACATAGACAGAAAAAATTTAGGTAATCCAGCAGTATTGATTTTTAAATGAACAAAACACTACAAAATTAACAAAGTATTGTCTCAATGGCAAAAATAATTAAATAAATCGAATAATTTAACTAAAATTTTACTCAGTTCTCAACAAAAACTGAATTCTAAATACAGAAAACGTTTTTTTTTTCAGCGTAATTTATTACCATCAAATGTTATACAGATATCCATCTTTACCTATAACAAGAATAACATAAAATAGTATATATAAGCTATATAAATACTATTTGAATAAATGTAACTGAATTGTATAATAGCTTGCTATGTTAAATGGGCATCTCATTCCTTCGTCTGGACGCTTTTACACAACACCACACACACACACACATCACATCTCTAATAGAATCTCACGGCGTCACTCGCGGCACAGTAAAGAATAAAAAAGCATTTGCCCAAGCAAATGACTCCAGCCCGCCTCCCCGCCGCCCGCCCAACGCCACCGCGAAATCTCGGTAGATTGCGTTCTTCTCCCGCGCAATTTCGAGCGCGCTCGCGCGCTTTTATTAAAACGGGCTACGCTCTTTCTACGCGCGGCCCGCGCTCTCACGGCCGGATAACTATCTGTATAAGCGTATATATATATATATATAGCGTATGTATATCTATATATATATATATATATATATATATATATATATATATATATGTGTGTGCGCAAAAATTGCGTGACCTCGATCCGACTTATAAACGCGCCCGAGACTCAAGAGGCGAAGAGGGCGATAGTGGCGGCTGCGGAGGGGCGAGGAAAAAAAAGATAAATCCCAAGCCTCGAGGCGCGCAATAACTCAGGGCTAAGTAAACAGTATCTCTTCTCCTCCCCCGCTGCTGTTTTCCTCACTCTCTCTCTCTCTCTCTCTCTCTCTCTCTCTCTCTCTCTCTCTCATGCGTACGAGCCCCAAGAAGGGAAAAGTCGCCGTCGCCGTCGTCGTCGTCCCGCGCGCGGACGCACGCTGGATGTCGTGGGACGCGCATCCGACGGGGCGGGAGGCAAAAGGAGCGCCAGCGAAATAGAGCGTCGATGCAGCGCGCAAATACGACCGGGAGGCTCGTTCTTTTCAGGCGTAAGTAGACAGATCGGTTCGATGTGTAGAATAAAGGCAAACGCTCGAGAGGGAGAAAGAACCAAACGAATGTATAAATAAACAATCGAGGTCGCATGCGTTATTCTTGTCGGAAAAGATGCCCGGATAAAGGTCAAGGTCGCCGGGGCAACGCGCGCCGTCGACCCGAGGCTCGATGATCTCGCTGTCGCTCGAATTGAACGTAATTGTATATATATATGGAGGACCAAATGACGGGTGTATGCCACGACCCCTTGGGGCCGTCCAGAAGTACAATACAAACCCGCGCCCAAAGTGTTTTATCCGAAAATCTTTAAGGTCCATCGGCGCACGTGCCAAAATATATCCAGCCAACAATGCCTGTGGGCGCGATTGCACGTTGCGTCCATCTCGCAGGTATATTGGTCATTTGCGCGTTTGCGGATTCGAGCATTAATGGGATGTGACGCTTTCAGCGACTACGGCCCTTGCGGCAGAGGGAGTAAGGATATAAAACTTACGTCGAGGAGGTGAAAGTATAATAATGTAAGATTGCAGGCGTGCAATCAGAGTTTCTTATGATAAAAATTTATATTGAATTTGGATAGATTCGTTATGGAGATTTTATCGATTATCAATAAATTTTCGGCCTTGCAATAATTTTATTAACAAAATCTTATCACATATCTAACAAAATAAACTAAATTATAAATATATAATATATATTCACATAAATGCATTTGTATAATCTTCCAATGATAAAATACTAATACAAAAATTTAATTTATCGAAAGAATTTTGTTAAATTCTAGCTAGAATAATGATATATTAAGTTAAGAAAGGTAGAATACACAGAAAATCTAAAAAAAAATCTCTGACTCGTCATTTTACAATTCAGATTGTTCTTTACTATGATGCGAATCGACTTAAGTCTGTAACTAAATAATAAATAAGAAGTCAATTAACATTAACAGTATTTTTCACTTACTATTACTGATCATCGTAGACAAATAATTTTGCTGCACCTTACTGATGAGTATCGGTGCATTGCAGAAATTTTGTCGTGTAGATTGCCATCTATATTATACAACATATAAAATATAAAATATATTATTAGCCTTTTACTCTGTGTATGTAACAAATAAAGTTTATGAAATATTTGTTCGCGTTATATTTACTTCTCCCTTCGATAACTGTATACTCCATGAAGAGGTTACGTTGCATCTTAATTTTCATTGAGAAATACATACATTACTGGTCTATACATGGAGCATACATAGCCTATTTATTTACATTTTCTATATTTTATAACTAGTTCGTATATAGTGTTTTTACGATTTTTAGATAGTAATGTAGATCTTTGTAAAAATCAAGCCTTTTCCCAAATTACCCTTGTGAATTGTACACGAGTCTGCAATATTTTGGGTGTCAATTAGCAGTGTCACAACCCCATACGCATAGATACCAGTAATGCTACTGGACTAGAATTTTAAAACGTATTTTTTAACGTTTTTTTTTTAACATAACCAGGATTACTCTGATCCCAACTAATTATTCGGTTGTCCTGAGAACGGTAGCTATATATTCGTATTTCACAGATGATTGCTAAATTCTATGCTAGATGCTTTAGTTAAGAAAATACTTTGAGACTTCGTTCGAGTATTCAGCTTTTATAGTCTAGGAATTAATCGGAATTGTGAAAAGCCAGTTTCCTGGTGTTTAAAAAGACAATTGAAGAATGCTTTTGTAATAATGAATATATAAATGGCTAATTAATGCATATAATGTTTAAAGTATTGTATACTGTTTAATTAGTGAATAACGTCGAGATTTTATATCATTTGACTAATAGAAAATGATCTATATACTATTTTTCAATTCGATAATTAAGAAATGCAACGGCACCAATCTTTCCAAATATTTATCTAGTCTTGAGACTTCGTTCGAGTATCACTGCAGCGAATTGTGAAAGCCAGTTTCCTGGTGTAAAAAGGAGGAAAAAATATATAACAATTAATGCTATATGTTTAAGTTTTATACTGTTTAATTGTGAATAAATTTTTATCATTTATTTTAATCAATTTATTTATGAAAAATTCCTTTTCCTGGTGGAAGTCCGTAGTTATGGAAAACAGCGACTTCCACATAGGCCCTAGAAATCACAACCTTACAGGGCGGTCCCACTGTAATTTTATCACTAGGTCCTTACAACCTTTCGAACGCAGCACTGTATACGAGTTCATACTTTATTACTTAAAGTATTTTCAGCTCACGATCGTCGCCTTACGGTGCGAAATTTCTGATTTTCGTAAATGTAGTTGCGGTGATTTGAACGAGCTCTTTGTTGCGCGAAGAAGATAACAATGCATTAGAAGCAGGGCCGTGTTTCTACATAGAGCTAGACCGATGGAACCCCAGGTTTCAAAAGGCATCGGAAAATATGTAGTATATTTAAAAATTTATACAAAAAATCATATTTTTAATTTTTTTTTTATGTGTAAAATTTAGGTTAGATACACACCGATTTTCCAAAAAGAGTCGGTGGTCTGACTAAATCCAATGATTCAGAACGATGGTTAGCGCATCACAGCAACAGCACAGATTCAATATCGATAAGATGGGCGTAAATTTTTACTCCGAAAAATTTTCATTTAATGCATTGCGTATTTCACAGCGTCTTCATATTTTTCATATGTATTATTTTCAGGTATAACGATTGATCGAAAGGTCGTTTACCCTCTTGAAATTTCTTTCTAAAGCCAGTCGCATAGAGCGTAATTGGAGCCAGTGTAACACATGTTATGTACTATACGTTGGAAAGTGATTAGTTATGATAAAACTGAATAAAAACATCTTCCACAACTGCAAAATCAAGATACAAAAATTTCTACAACTATAACTTAAGCGAAAAAAATATTCCTTATAACTCTGAACACCCATAAATACAGTGATAATATAATATTGCGTAAATTTGTTTAATTTTTTTTATTTATTTTTTCTATTAGAAATGGGGTAGAGTTGCATTTTGCTCACGCAAGACAGACCAATAGATAGAATATTTCACCATGGCGTGGAGATTGATTAACCTCATAAAACTTATTGTATATAGTTTAAGTATATATCTTATTAATTAAATAAATGCGCGGTAAACGAACGATACGAAAAGTTGAATGTTCTTTCTTATTTATTTAATTTAATTTCTACAACGTAAATCACAAAATCTGAAAATCTGGAAATTTAGAAAAAATTACTGTTTCTGGATTAGGGCTCGGTGGTCTTGAAAAACGGCCCTAGGTTCATTTCTCGAAAAACATGGATGTCTTAAAAGAATATTGTAAAAATCACAACAACAAAAAATCGCTGCTTAATATTCGGATCTAAATTTTCCAGCTCGCTCAAATTTTTATCGTCATTTATTCCTTTTCTTCGAAATACGATGGGCTGCACTCAATAGACAAGTGCAATGTAGACTATAATTTTCTTAAACAGACTCTAGGAAAATAGGAAGATTTATAATTTTACAGGTGTTTTTGTTGTTGTCGTTGTCGAAATGCCGCTAGTGGAATATATATATATTCAATTTATAATAGTTTACTTTATATAATATCGGTCTCATATAAGTCAGAGGTAGGTTCGGCGAAGGTCCAAGCCGTCGCATCGAGTATGTAGGGGCACCGGAGCTGAACGTGCGCGGCATCGCTGCAATGGAATCCGGACCTGGGCTCACCGGTTTTACAAGATGAGCGACAAGAACTTGAAAGGTCGTCAATTTTTTCTAAATATATTTTCTAAATTTGCTCTAATAAAGTACAGGCTCTCGAAAAAATTTCTATCACCTCGTTAATGTGCTCAGAATGTAAGAGATTTTTCTTCTGTACTAAGCAGAGATGCGTTCATCTTTTCGTGGAGGATTTTAACGACGCTAATACAGGCCACGTTTGGACGCGCGCGACATTCCGCATTTTACGCAACGACCAAAAAAGAAAAGTAAGGGACCCAATATATCATCCTTTTAAACACAGAATCGCTAAATGACATAATCTCGTTTCCTAAAAACAATGACTTTATGTGCAGATCCCCTTTATTCTCCGGCATTTGCGAAGGCAAAAATTTTTCAAGGAAATATATATCAATCAGTATAGGTATGCTAGTAGTATCCCATAGGTATATTTATTCGCTATAATTAATAGATCTATATTCTCTAACTGTATTAGAACTGCCTGCATCAATACAGGCTATACAATGTCAATGATAATAGATAATGCTGAAAATGAAATCCATTTAAATTTCTAAGCATCGAGCCAAATTTTTGTTTGGGAAACGAATCGGAAATTATGCAAAACGTACGATCGGGAGTGGGCGCGTATGAGGCAGGTCATATCTAGCTCGTATACTTAGCCGAAAAAGGGTGCGCATAACTTATTTTAAGAGAATATTTAATCGTATTACAAGAACATAAATGACAATAAAATTATTTTCATCCACCTATTTTTTCATTTTTTTTTTTTTACTTTTAAGACAGAGTTTTCACTACTCGTCAGAGATAGAGAGGATAGAGAGAGAGAGAGAGAGAGAGAGAGAGAGAATGCAAGACAGAGGAAAAAAGTGAGCGAGGGGTGTGCAACTCGCGGCGGTGGCGGCAGCGGCGGCGGCACGAGGATCGAGAAAACACAAGAGGCAGATGGGGTGGGTTCGCTAAATGGGCGGGGATAAGAAAGATTCAGGAGAACGAGAAAGAAAGAGAGAGAGAGAGAGAGAGAGAGAGAGAGAGAGAGAGAGTGGGGGTGAAAAGTCAGAAAGAGAAAGAGTCGAGTAAGCCGCGCAGGAGAGCTGCAGGAGAGATAGGGAGAAGCAGAAAAAGAGAGAGAGAGAGAGAGAGAGAGAGAAAAGGAGCTTGAAGCTTAATATAAAACTTCATTTCGCAATCGGCGGCGACGGCAGCCGCGTCGTCGTCTGATATGTCGGGAAAACGAGGAAAGCCTTTATATGTATATATATATATATATATATATATATATATATATATATATATATATATATTATATGTATATATAGAAGAGGCAGGGTATATGCCACCAGGAGAAAAAACACAACTTCGCCACAGGGAAACCGAGAGAGAAAGAGAGAGAGAGAGAGAGAGAGAGAGAGAGTATCATCGGAATAGACTTGGGGAGAGAAATTTGCGCCCTCTTTACCCCCACGGAGAAGTGTGTACAAAGTGTATTTAATGCCCCGATACTGAACTTATTGATTCAACGGTATATAATATATATAATATTTGATTTTCTGGCGAGCAGAATCTCTTTTATAAACGCCTGGATTTTTAAATATCTTTGAGCCTAATATATATATATATATATATATATATATATATATATATATATATATATATGTTTGTTGTTTTATTCATGATTTCGCTAACAGATTGTACAAGATTTATCGCTAAATTTTTTTAATAAAACATGAGAATCGAAATGTAGAATATCAAATCTTGGAATTAAATTTTCACTAATACAAAGAGAACGAAATTCATTACAGATTAATGATTCATTAATGATTTCTTCAGAGACGAAATCATTACATTATCAGGTAAATTTTTGGGGGGCATAGCATAATTTATTACTCGATGTAGTTTATATATGTATATACATACATATATATATATATATATATATATATATATATATATATATATATATATATATAATTTATTCTTACTGTAACTTTGAAAAATTCTTCTCTATTTTCGAACCTTCCAGTTTATTTATTAATCTCAACTATCCTTTCTTGTACCTTAAGAGTCTTTGGAAGTAAATTGTTACCAATTGAACAAAAACCATTTTAAATCATTTGAAATCAAATTTCATTTAATTACACTCTTGATTTATCTCTAATCTACACTGTTGAAATGTTTCCATAACAAAAAAAAATTACATAAATCTATTTTTCAAAACATTTACATTTTCCAAAGTTTGTAAAATCTGCTTGAAATATTGCAACGATGTAGAATACAGCCAAACCAAATCGTATGTAATGAAAATTTGTAATAATTTGATTTTGACATACCAAATCGATTAAAACATAGTAGTTTTTGCTGAATCGGTAAAAATTCGCTTCAACCACCTCTTTTCTACATTAAAATCGACGAAATTCCAGAACAAGTATTTAACAGATAATCGCGAGTGTACAACAGGACAGTATTACGATCGTGACCTGAACTTGATGAAATACAAATATTTAAAAAAATAAATAAAAAACAAAATGGAACCAAAAGAAAATATCGAGATTCGTCATATATACACTATACAACAAACCGATCTTTTCCAAAAAAAAAAAAAAAAAAACTCCAGCGCATCGAGTCTACGCCTCGCCAAATACACACGGGCACAGTCCCACACACAAACATACGCCGTCACAGCTACGTAAGTTTTATCCGGAAGCCCCGGGGGTTGCCCGCGAACGCTAACGTATTTTCAATAAAGCTCGCCGAGAATGACCCGGATTCTCTCATATCGGCCTCTCCCGCCGTCGCTGCCCTCGCGAGGACAGTTGGAAAAATCGAGCGGCAGTGGGACGGGCGGACGGGCGACGCGGTAGGGGGGGGGGGTGTGTGTGGCAAACGAGGACGAAAAAGTTGTTTGATGCAGCCGCGCGATCGTTCTCATTTTTGCGCGAATTCTCGGTTCGCCCGTGAGCAGCGGGAGATTCGGTGCGCGGGAAAAAAGCGAGGGAGGCCGCGCATATACACCTATATATATATACATATATGTCAGTATGTATGTATGTATATATATAAGAGGCGACGGAGGCGCCCGCCGGCGCTCTTGCCGATGAAACTTTTAATAAATGGCAGAGTCGATATGAAGTATAGGACTTTGACATATCGTGTGTCTGTAATGTATAGTTAAATCTCTGGCGGCAGATGTGCCACTTCGCCTCCCCCGCCCTCGTGCCACGGTTCTTCTCCCTCTCCCCCTCGCTCACCCAGATGCTCTCTCTCTCTCTCTCTCTCTCTCTCTCTCTCTCTCTCTATCTCTCTATCTCTCTCTATCTCTGACTTTCTCCCTTTCTCTCTGCATCCCTCTCGTTGTTCGATAACGCCGTCTCCCTCGGCCTATATATATATATATATATATATATATATATATATATGTATATACGCCATACCATACCGCGCGCCACTGCAACCTTTCCGAATTTCCGGGGCGCCCCATGAGCATCAGCCCTCGGCGGAACTTACACATATCTGTCTATATATATATATATATATATATATATATATATATATATATATGTGTGTGTATATATATATAACTACACAGGTATGCGCAATCAAAATGAAAATGCAACTTTTTAAAATAATATATGCTTGGGATTTCGAGCGATTTTGGATTGGGTGGTGGGTGTTTGACGGGTAGGTAGTCCTATGTAATTTGATTATTCGTACCTATATATAGATATATCATAATTACACACGCAAACGTCTGCGTTAAACCTACGTATTGACTTATATGGCTTTTCGGAAGAAGAAAAAAGTACAAAGCTACTCAGCCTCACTTATATGTAATATTGAAATCGACGAATCGCGAAGACTTTCCCCCATTATCGGTGTATATAATAATAATAATTTTTTTGCCAAAAACAATTATTGTATTATTGTATTACATGTATTATATAATAGGAAATAATTTAATGTAAAATTATTTTTAATCATTTATATATATTAAAATAAACTTAATCGAAGACTCACTAATCGCTGGCAGAAACGTAAACGTAAAATATTATTAAATCATTCACAAGAGCGTTCAAAAAGGTATTGCTTATTGAAAAATACGTCACCGGCCTGTTGAGTTACTGATCGACTTAACAGGTGGTTTAAAGCAAAATGCACACAATAGATTTCCACTTAATTGCTTAATAATTTTTTATGTTTTTTTTAGTAATGTTTGTTAATCAGACACTTGGATCAAATTATAGTTTCATAGACTGAACATTGTGCTGGAAGCAAATATCAAGACGGCAGACTGTTCGTAGAACAAAAAGCAACATTTTTTAAATAAATACTGATCAACTTTTACCAATATTATTTTATATCCTATACATGTATTATATTGTATTATACACTACGATGTATTTATCTATGCAATAAATCGATATTAATGACAACACAATAACATTTATTATTGTGTAATAAACATAAACTATTACTTTCAGATATTGACGAACTTTCGATTGTTTTTCTATAACAATGAAGTATTGAAGCATTCAACGATTTTTTACCTATTTCACATATTTTTTACTTACTCGTATCTGTACCCTAGATTATTTTACAGTTTCGAACAAATTCATCAATGGGGATAAAAATAAGGAGATTTTTCAAAATGTTATAACTTTTATATAATTATAAATTGAATTGTCAAAAATGTTCGACTTTGAAAACAGTTTCGTGAATTTAGTTAAAACTTTAAAGTAATGCAGTGGGATACGCGTTAACAAAGGTATGAGTAACAACAATTGTAAATGTTTAATATTTACATTAAAACAGAGTACATTTTGTCCGATTGGTGAAAATTAACTTCGATAGTAGCTCTTTCATCTTTTTATAATCTCCTATAAATGTGCGTCAAATCTGTAAATAAAAAATCTCATTGCACACTAATTCCTAATGATTAATTGGACAATATTGATAGTTAATAATAATGAGCGTCAAGACCACCACGCGCGTGGCGCTGTTTGGGTGACTAGGATCATTTACCTTTGCATGAAAAATCCAAACGCAAGCACGCCGATCATTTCGGCGGAGCAGTTGTCTCTATAGTTCAAGATCGCGGCTTGGTTTCAAGCCGATTCCTGAATAGCTGTGAAAATGAAAAAAAATTTTAAACCGATCGCATCATCAAACATTATGAAGAAATTTTTCATAAAATATTCCCGTTTCAAAACGGGCATGTTTGGCGAAACTTCCTCGGAATTTTTGACTTATAGGCGATATTTTTTCCTCATTCTAACCTGCAAAACGGATCTTTGCCGCTCCTTTCCGGTGTTTACGAGGCAAAATGTATAGTCCTTACCTGATGCGGAAACGTTTCTTGGCTTCGTCTCGAGCCTTAAACCTCTGGTTTCGCAAATAAAGCCTTTCCGTGGCCGAGAAGAACTGTATACTGTTTAAAACAGAGCAATTTTCGCTCAATCGGTATAAAGGAGCATTCGAACGCCCGTTTCAATCTTCAATCGATAATGACAAAAACCTATGCATTTACACATTCTATAAGTATATGTGCACAGCTATATTATGTGATCAGATTATTTTTCTTTACTGTACATGTAAAATTATTTTCTCATTTATAATGAGTCAGTACTACGGTCAGTAGTACGGTCATAAATAGACATTTAAAACAGCTTCAAAACATTGTCACGATTTCTTTCTAAAATTGGCGAGCGAAAGCCCCATTTCAAATGTGAATTTTTTTTTTTTGATTCAGCAGCTTAGTATGTGCGTAATATACGAATATCAAAATTGGAATTCGGAAAAAGACCCCCGAGTAACCGACAGTCACGACGTCATAATTGAGACGTTCTTGCGCGCACCCTAAAATATTTTTGGTACATATATAGGCGTAACGTACAGGATACACAAAAGCTCAACTTCACAGCGCTTCGACGCTTCACTTTGCCGAGCAAATTTTTCTTCTTTCCCGCACCCTCTCTCTCTCTCTCTCTCTCTCTCTCTCTATCTCTCTCATACGAGCTCTACTAACATTATACCGACTTGCACGCGAACGAGCGATGAACTTTTCAATCAAATCGCCCGTCCGAATGAGAGCTTCGCACAAAGCGGTTCGGGTCGGATCGGGGTAATCTGTCATCGAAACCGTTCGCGTCGCTTCCCTGGACGCACGGCCTGTCAATGTATATATATATATATATATATATAGGTAACCTTCCGAAGCATACACACACACACACACACACCTATATATTCACGCATCACAGGCTCGACAGCCGGCGCGCGTTCGCGACCTTCCCGCGCGCGACCGTTAGCGTCGCACCGCCGATTTTCAGGCGAGACGAAGCGCGTCGACGCTGTTTTGAATATTAGTTTTGGATGGGCGGATATGGCGAGCGAGCGGAGAGAGAGAGAGAGAGAGAGAGAGAGAGAGAGAGGGAAAGAGAGAGACCGGCCGCCCTTCGTTTTGGGGGACGAGAGAGAAAACGAAAGAGAAGAATAGAGGGAGGGGGTATAAAGAAAAATAAGGAACGTGGCACTATAGACTATATATGTATAAAAAATTGGTTTCCCCTTGAAAAATTGCCAACTTATGCACGATATGGAATATATCGGCAAAGTTCGGAACTATTTCTTCGTTTTCAGTTACGAGAGCATACGCATAGCTTATGTGATGTTAAATGAAAGATTAATTTTGTTTATTATTTATTTATCTATATGTATTTGATGTTAATAAATAAAGTAACCGCCAGTTGGTATAATTCTTTAACTAGTAGATATGAACTATGAGCCCAAATAAAAAGTTATTAAATTTAGTATATCTATGACAATTATGACGCTGGAAACAAATTCATAAGAAAACCAGAATAATTTTTTTTAACATTACAACTTACACTATTAACAAAAATTATCCCACCAACTCTTCGGTGCTAAAAATTAATGAATCTTGGGGATCGGAACGTGGTTTTTTCATTTATTATTATTTTTTTAAAGAAAGTCCCACGTCTCAACTTTTTAACCCATCATCAATATTTTCGATTAATGGTACATTTAAAAAATATTCTGGTTAGTTCCTTTTCTTTGATTTTTACAACGTTTTGGAGAAATCTTTGAAAGTACAACTTTTGTCCTTAAAATTGTCATCATTTGTTAATCTGCACAGCGTTAGGTATTGATAATATTACCAACTATTCTGAACAAAACATTTAAAATAAAACTTTTCACTTTTATCTCTAACAGAAAAACCGTACCGTTTTTCCGTGCCATTTTCGCAGCGCCTTGAAAATTTTATTGAAAAATAATGGTTAAATAATTAGTTGCCACAGAACTATAATAAATAAATATAATATGTGGATTAAGTATTAAGTAAAAAATTCGATTAATATCATATTGAATAAGTAATTGAAGAATTATATTTTTTTAAACTCCCTTTTTTCTTGTAACGTCCTAGAATACCAGACTGTATAAACAAAGTTGCAACTGCATAATCTTAAATAAATGTTTCAGGCGCAATCGTTCAATTGTATATTACTTCTTGATCATATCTATACTAGTCGAGTATACTGGATGAGAGTCAATTTCGAACTGAAACTTAAACCGTGACGAAATTGGAAATTAATGTTAACCGTTCATTGCCTACAGAAGCATAGCAGTCGCGTTAAATTTCCCAAAGTTTAATTTGCAAAGTTCATTTATCATGGAGCCCGGAGTTCGTTGTACATTATAAAAATGTCTTGCAAAAAACTACCGTACCTGAACTAGTGATTTCTAGTAGCGGCAAAGCATCCAAGACACTGATCGTTATAGTTTTCAACCCCATCCTCTGGCCGAGTCGGCGTCTAACGACATTTTAGTATACTGGTCTCTGACGTTTTGTCGTTCGTCTATGGTAGGAAAGCTGACCATACGGATATACACCGGCAATATGTATTAGCGTGTTATTACATGGACACGTCTACGTTTGTGTTCATAAACCCAAAGTAAGAGCAGAGTCTAATGTTGACATAAAATTAAGATGCAATATGCAGAATGTCAAGTGAAGTAAGTAATTCGTGCGATATTCATTTCGAAAATGAAATGCACTTTAATCCCCCCCCTCTCTCTCTCTCTCTCTCTCTCTCTCACTCTCCTATACACACTTTAAATACACCTAAATTAAAATGTACGATTATCCCGGTAGAATCTGAAATATAAAAGCTACTATACTGAATGATAATAATAATTAAAAAATCAACGTACTATTGTTAACATGTCGAATGTCGGATCTACGTATGTGCTTCGTCCAACCTTTCCTGCCGTTTCGGCTCATCATCAGGCACTGAACTAAAATCTCATAATGAAATTATATATACTCCAACCCCATATTATTCAACTTTAAATTGAAATCATAAATTCATAATTCCGAACAAGATTAATGCAATAAATCTCGGAATAATGCAACAAAGGAATAACGCAACAAATCTAAGCAATGCTCTTAGGACCAGATGTAATATCCCTCAAACTATACCGACGCTTATATATTCTCCGTTTTAGATATCGCTACCTGTTATTCCGATACAATATTAGTCACAATCCTTATAAATAATTTTTTAAACCACTCCAGCTATTCAATATTTAGCATCCTTTTCCTTACAATTGTTAAATAAATTGCAATTATAAGATGTTATTATTTTTTAACTAAACTTGAATATTATGTTATTTTAAAATTTCTTATATATTTTTTTAATCATCTTTCCGGTAAACCTTTTACACGAAGTGAAACATAAATTGTATTATTTTAAATTTTATCTTTCGTACTTTTTTTATCTGCTACTATTGAATAATTTCGTTTACTCTCTCTAAAATCACTTTTTCTATAAACAGAACTATATAATCGTTATTAATGAATATCACTTTAACCAGTTTTCAATTATCTTATCCAAAATTTTTACGTGATCACATTTTTACTCTGATCCCCTGTATCGTATCTATATTATTTCTCAATTGATGATGTAAATTATAACTTAATAACCAACCGGATTATGTCGACCTTCTATGTCAATGTAATTTGACTTTGTTACTATGAATTTTAATAACATAAATGTCTAAAAAGCTGAATCATTTTTGTGTATGAATGTATCATCTGAATTATCATTTAATTCTAGTTCTTTTGTAAACTTAAGTGTAGCAAGGGCAGCAATAAAAGCAACCACGGGTTCATTAACGAAACATGCTGAAACAATTGCGAAAACGTTATTTATATATATATTTTTTTTAAAGGTCCATTGGTCCAAAATTCAACTTGGGCCATGCATTCTTTCATATATCCATGAATAAATTAGTTGAGATGGTTTATAAAGGTGATTTCATTGGGTTCAACCCTATCTGGGTCGATGAAAAATGTTTCGAACAGAAAAATATTTATTATTTGTGAATTTCGCGTGAATATTTCTGCACACTTTTCTTCCTTTCTTGTAATATAGGTCTTTCACTAAATGTAACGGTATACGTATTCGTAAACAAATGCACTGAGTCTAATCATATTCATTCTTTATTAATCTAAATTTGTAAATTTACAGTTGGTTGGCATAGGTATTCGGCTATGATGAATTTTATTATTAGATTCTAGTTAAGTCCCTAATGATGCGCCGAAACTGCTTAAAACGTTGGAAGAAGCAGATACGTAGTTTCTGTAGATTTGGTGATGGGGACACTCGGCTTATCCTTTACTAACCGTATTATATTGATTTTTTTTTTTTATTTATCAGTAGCAGTATCTTGTATATTTTAAATTACTACGAGAGCGATTACTGATTAATTGTGTTATCGAATACCTATGAGGTATATTATTGTAGAAAATCTGTAAGACCGATAAAAACATTTCTCAGTTTAGTTTACAACAGTCGTCATAGATACAATTTTAAATATATTTACATCAAAGACAAGACGCAGTTACTTATTTACAGATAATTTTATAATTACGCTTGGAATTGCTAATTATACATTATAAATACAATATACATAGAAAGTTTTTACGCCATGCAATTTTTTTGATTAAACACGATATTTGTGTTAGACAAATGGAGGTAACTGTAATTATAACTTCAAAAATGAGCCTTGTAAAGTTTTAACATCTATAACTATTTTATATATAGTGTTTTATATATGTCTTAAATACAGAATTAGTCCTAAAATTGCATGAAGAATATCGTCGGATTAATTTTTTTTGAACGAATAAACTAGTATACTATTGTCGTTATACACAGTGAGCAATAATCGAGGGCTCGTCAATTTATAATATAATTGAGAACTGCGCATTTTCCGAAATATTAGAACTCCTTTTATTTGTAATACTATTATATCTTGAAATCGATGGCCAAAAGATATGAACGGTTATCATTAATCGAAGTAGTTCGATTAATTTTATTGGTGTTAATAAAAAAGGACAATAGCAAGGAAGTAATGGTCGCCGATAAGTCCCGAAACATGACGATATTATATTCTAGATAATTAGAGTTATCTCGTGCAATATGGATTGAAAATTCTTTGGTTAAATGTCGTTGCCCCGATTTATCAGATGCCATTTTCTGCATCTTATTAAACAATAATAGTGGTCTCTGACAACAAGACAGTACAATCGCCCAGTTTCTCCTGTCATCCTTTCAAATATGATCCAATTCACGATCCTTCTTTTTCTTTTCCCTGCCCCCCCCCCCGTTCTCTCAACGCGATATCTCCAATTCTCGCTATCGCGATTAAACGACGAACGTTCACGCACGTCTCACAAAACCAAGCTGAAATTATTTTCAAATTTTTCTCGCATCGCCGCCCCTCATAAAACTACGTTGTTCATTATCCGTCCGCAGTCACATCTGAGACACTCGGTATGCATGGCATTCGATGCTTTATACCCACATTACCGACAGCTAATAATCATCCACCGAACCGAGCGCAAAAACAAACCATCGCGCAGAAGCATCCTGCCTTCTAAATCACATTTCATTCTCTGCGTTCCGCTTTTTTTTTTTTTTTTTTTTCATCCGATCACGAGAAATAACGCGACCAAGGTATAATTAGCTCCCATTAAACACACACATACACGAACACACACAGATGTAGAGACCACCCGGCAGGGTGAATAATAATAATTATAAAAATACAAAACAACTCCTTACGTATATTAGTCACCGCGAGTATATATGTACACACGGGACGGCCTCGCCGCGCATTTATTATTAATCCGCCCCTCCGCGAACCGCTTTCCCGAGCCCGCGCGCGCGCGCGTATCGTAAAGAAGGAAAACCTCGTGGCCCCGGAGCACGTGACAGCCAGCCTCCCTCCCCCCCCACCCCTCCCTCGCCCCACCAGGCCGCTCTGCGCATCGCGCGTCGACCCGCCCACGCTCTCCCTCCCTGCCCGTCCCAGCCGTCCCACAACGCGTGCGCGCGCTCGCGTACGCGAGCCTCTCTCGCGCATTCTACGTCCCGCGTTATCGGGGCCGCGGCGAGTCGGCCGCACGCAGTGCTGCCGCGCGGATGTGCACTGCCGCGCAGATAAATATATACATATATATATATATATATATATATATATATATATGTATATATATATATCTGTACATATACGCAGGTATATAGGATCTTGCTCGGAGTCTCGCGCCGTGTAGAGGTGCCAGTTCAGTTCCTCTGCCCCTCTCTCTCTTTCTCTCCTTCTTCGTCACCGCTCCCTCCCGACTGGTGGCCGCAGAGAGCTCGCGCTCGCACCTCCGTGCTTACATATAACTATATATATATATATATATATATATATATATATATATATATATATATATCGACCGTGCCCTCTCTCGCTCTCACGCGCGGCGGAGGTAGATATACGCGCAACGTATTTATATATATATATATATATATATATAGACCGAGCGCGTCGCGCCGCGCCCGCCCACTCGACGGGAGGGCAGAGCCGGTACCGGGCGCCCATTGGCCCGACTCGGCGACTCACGTGACGGGTCGCGGCCGCGGCCGTAGGAGCGGGACGGGGGCCGACGCGCGCGGAGGCCGGCCCCAAGGGCCGCGGGCTAGCTGCTGCTGCTTCTGCTGCTGCAGCAGCAGCAGCGGCGGTGGCGGCGGCGGGCGGCTAGATCGGCGCTGCGTCGCGGGAACGGCGAGACAGAGACAGCAGTGACAACGGGGACGCGCCTCGCGAAGCGTCGGGGGGAAAAAGGAGATACACACACACACAAACATATATATATATATATATATATATATATATATATATATATATATATACAGAGACGGGCGCAGAAAGAGAGAGCCACCTCTAGTCAGGGTGACTTTTCTGGCCTCGCGCGGGTTGCGCAGTGCACCGTCGCCGTTCGTGGATCGTCAACCGGTGCGTGTGTTCGTGCGCGCGCGCGCGCGCGCGGTACTGTGACAGGGAGCGAGAGGCACTTGCGGCACGATCGGTTGGAGGACGTTTGACGAGATCGGCGTTTTGCCTTTCGTCCGCGAATCTCGACGATCTCTTCTCCGTCGATCGAAGCAGCTTTCCGTGGCGGTACAGAGACGCCGACTTATCCTGGCGAGGTGAACAACGGCGAGCACGAAGATTTCAGTGCAAAGGAGGCGACAATATTGTGCGGGAAAAATTTTTTTTTTTTTCATTATAACGACTGCGTTGACTATTATGACGATCGGCTAAAGTGAGTGTAAAGTAATATGTGTGTACACCAGAGGCTTCGAGATCGATCCAACACTCCAGACGATACGTAAATTTCATAATCTTGCATACGCAACTGTGCTACAACAACTTGAGATAGCCGCAATACCCCGTATTTCTCGAGTGCACGGCCCAGGGTCCCCTGTACGGCTGTTTGACGCGCGTATCTCCGAGGAATGCGCCGCCGCTCGGGCAAAAGGGTGTAGATCCCGTGGCAGCGCCCCCTCCCCTGGATCCCCCATTTCGCCCTGCCGATCCTCCTCCTCCTCCATTGATGCGCGGCATTCATCGGGGCATCGAGGAGCCGCTGGCCGTCGGGGTCGACGACTGCCCCTCCCGCTACCTCTACGAGCCGAGCTACCCGGGCCGGCTGCCCGGGCGCGGCGGCGGGAGCAGCAGCGGCGGTGGCGGCGGCGGCGTCGCCGAGCCGTCGGCCTACTGCCCGCAGGTGGACTCGTCGGCGGCGGCCGCTGCGGCGGCGGTCGAGCTCGCGAGGACGATAACGCGCTCCCCGACGCCGCCGTCAGGCCCCGTCCTGGCTGCCGACGGCGGCGGGGGCGTCGGCAGCGGTGGCTTCTGGCTGGCCTCGGTCGCCGCGGGGGCCGGGGCCGGTGCGGTGCTGCCACCGCACGGGGCCCACCCGGCGGGCGGGCCCGTCGTCGGGATGGAGGTCGTCGGGGCGGCCGCCGGCGGTCCCGAGACCGGCTTCATCAGCAGCCAGCCATCGATGGCCGAGTTCATGACGGCCCTGCCGCAGATGCCCGGCGCCGAGGGCGGCGGGCCGATGCAGCAGCAGCAGCAGCAGCAGCAGCAGCAGCAGCCGCAGCAGCACTCGCCCGGGGCGCCGATGAGCCCGGGCGCGGTGCATCACGCCGGCTATCACGGGATGATGGAGCAGCACGGGGTCGGGCCGGACGGCACCGTGGTCAACGTGCCCGAGTATCCCTGGATGAAGGAGAAGAAGACGACGAGGAAGAGCAGCCAGCAAGGTAAGAACGACGAGAGAGGATGGGTGAACGCGGAGTTAGGGTTCGCGATGACGCGGTGGTTCGTACGTAAGGCATGGGGCGAGAAATCGATGGGAAGTGAATGCGGGGGCGATGATGTTGCTCGTAATTACCTTGCCGTTCGAGTATACGGGGTGTTCGAATTTGGAAGGTCGTTTAATTGTTACATATGGACGGTTATACCTCTATAAATTCCACTCACTGTAAAAAGAACCATGACACTTGACTGACGAATTTGGTCCGAATTGAGCGAGGCCATTATTATTATACCTTTAAAAGGAGCCCTGTAAAGTTTTAGGACTTAACACTCTCCTCTACCCATGATCTGGTACTTTTTTAGGTATAATCAGAGATGTTCGAGCATATGATTTTTTATTTAAAAATCGGCGCGCTCGAACAAAGTTTATAGAATGTAATAATATTTATTGCGAATAAAAAAGTTTCAATAAATGTACGTCTACAAATCTCTAGTTTAGTTTCTTACTTTAGACTCGATTGAATTTATAACAAGTCTATACACGTATTAACAACTTGGACCTAAGTAATGTTATCAATTGACCAAAGTAATAAATATTTTTATTGGTTTTATACTGACTGTAAAAATCTTTATTGATTTCCTTAATATCAGTTCATTTCGGTAGTAATTTTCAATTGTCCGAATTGAAATTGACAATGTAATTAAGCAATCACACCTTTACAGATATTGACTCATGGGAACTCTATTTTCTGAAATTCATTAATATTTCGCTATACCAGTGCTCTAACTGCAGAATTTCCTATAACAAATAAAAAGAAAATCATTCGCCTAAAATGAATATCAGAGGTCTACGATTGCTCGATCGCTAGAGCAATCGCGATAAAGTCCCGTTCTCAGACGATTGACACTATTGCCGCTGTAAAAATTTATATGTACTTTGTTTACAAACATAATAGATCTCCGTCGCGCATTCAACACCAGAATTTGGCAACATAAACAGAGCGATGTTAAACATTATAAAAAATACATAAACAAAATACAATATTTATCACATAAAATTATTAACTTTACCATATCTTGAGAATGGACGATAGATAGACCCTAAAATTTAATTAGATCACATTATAAAAGTGATCAGAATTTTCTCGCTGAATCTAGACCAAATGTATCATCCATATATTATTAGGATCAATCCTCGTCAGCGAATATTACTGAATTTTAATATATAATGCGCTAGCAAATTAGTATATATTATTATATAATATACGTTATTATATAGCTAGCTAATTAGTATATATTAATATATAGTATATATTGTTGAGTTCATCAATTAAATTTATGAATTCAATCTTGATTTATCCAGTAAATTCATATAATAAATTCTTATCTCATCGATTCAATTCACATGTGTCCATGGATTAACGAATTCAGCGATGATTCATTTCGTCGCTGATACAATTTGTAATTGATTCCGGTAGCTTTTACTAATTCATAATTAAAAATTAGAGGATTGAGAAGGAAAGTCTGTAAAATATCATTCATTACAAATATTAGAAATATGGTAAAGAAATATGACATTACAATCTTTTTTGTATTATTTTAAAATTACCTAATTTTAGTACCTCGATATTGTTATGCCTGATGAGTTGGTGCATAGCTACTGTTATATAGTTTGTATTATAGCTTTTAATTGCATTTCCTTTGCTCTATACGCAATAAGTCATTCAGTAGACTAGTTTTAAGATCCCAAAGCACTGTCAGAGTCACTTGAATTACATCCACCGCCGCATTGCATACATTTCGTTAAATCGCGACTGGGGCACAATTTACATAATTACGTTTACGTTCTACTTATTACTTCGTTCAAAAATACGAACTCACGAACTTATACGAACAGTCGAATATGTGAAAAAAAATTTCTTCCGAAATACTCTTACAAAATCTCAAATGTATGATTTATTAATAACAAAAAAGAAAGGATTCATTGTATGGATGTAATTAATTTGCATATGCAACCCCAGTCGTGAAAATAATGCCACCGATCCCCTTGTACAAATAATCTCTATTACAAAGCTACTGGTCTTACTTAATCCTCACCCACCTCTCAAGGGAAATATTTTTCGTTGATTTAAGTAAGGGATACCGAGTGGGACGGGATTAGCCTCGTAGGTGTTTGGGCATTTTGAGATTAAAGACCGGTCGAGGTGTCGTAAGCCGGTTCAATGGGATTAAGTCGATATGTTTGGGTATACCATCGACTCGGTTGCACTTTGCCGTCCGTCAGCACATAATTGACACCTATCATTCAATGACGTTTAATACCGGAATATTAGCCGCGAATGAAGCATTTAATTTTATTATTTTAAAATAACCTTATTTATAAAAAAAAAAGGAGTTATTTACACATCATTGTGAATTCATTACATTATGGGTATTTAGGATCTTTCCTTATTTTTAATTTAACACATAGAGAAAGTTTCTCGCGATTTTCCCATTCCATGGCAACACACGTGCTTCGCAATAAGTTTCAACATATACCGCATACATTTAGCCGACGTTGTAAACACATTTGCGACGTACGGACTACTCTCAATCGGCTCCAAACCGCAAAATCATCCCGTCGATCATGTAAGCAAACCCTCTCCGCCGTGCAGTACGTGTAACGTCACCGGTTTGGCAATAAATATCTAACTCGTCACACGCTGCGGGGCAATAAAGTTAAGTGTGTATGTGTCCGCGTATAATAAAACTGCGCGCAGACCCGTTGACACTTTGGCCCGTGCACGATGCACTGGGCATAAGAGGCACAATGGGCGGGACGAGAGAAACACCGGCATATACGTGTGGTGGTGCCTCGATCGGATGACTGTATCTGTATATACGATTGCGGGTCGGTGTATTGTATGGTAGGTGGCATCCCTCTGGGCACGCACGCACGTGTCCAAACAGCGAATAAGTTGCGCGGCCCCGGGTGGCGCCCGAGATCACTACAATATAAGACGGTGGCAAATTGAGATTATTGAGTCAATTGTTGAGCGTCGAGGGGTCAGCATCTGACCCCGCCCCACCCCCTCCGTGCGCATTATATAGTCGAACCTCTGCAAGCGCGCTAGAGCTTTATTTGGGGACATACTGGGTTGCTGTCCCTCTCGCGTCACTCTCTCTCTCTCTCTCTCTCTCTCTCTCTCTCTCTCTCTCTCGGCATATTAAAGTCTTCACCACCACATTGCGGCCCGGCAATACTCGAACGGCTAATGACAATTCTCTGCCACTCCTTGTTCCTCCCTCTCCCCACCCAGTCTCTTATACCTTACACTCCTCTCATTCTGTCTCTCCCTCTCTCTCTCTCTCTCTTCCGCCTCCGTACCGTATACCTCTCGCGGTGACTGTCCGCGTTTCCCCGATGGTCCGAGCGGTTCGGCCCTTTGTAACCCACATCTGTGGCCCATCTCTCAGGCCGCGGACACGTCATCGTCTCGGCACATACAGTAGCCGAACACCCGCGCGCGCGCGCGCATAGCCTCCCGCCCCGGGGGCACTTTGCAAACGCACCTAGGCGCTCCGAGGCACGCACACAAGCGCAATGCAATGGAATAACGTCCAATGCTCGCGCCGCCGGGGACAGGGAGAGATTCGATCTTTATATTTATACGTCTTCGGCGATACGAGTCCAGTACTCTTTCATCGCGACGCGCCGGAAGCGACGGGCTCTCGTGATTTTTAAAAGTAATACAGAGTGCGCGTGGCGCGCAGATGCTGCGCTCCCTCCCACAAGCGCGTCTTGCACCCTTTCCGGCGGCTATGTGCGTATATATATATATATATACCCTCGGTATAGAGAGGCGATGACGGCCGACGGATGAATTATCGTCCGTCCCGCGGGGAATAATCTATGCTAAGCGACGGCGGTGCCGCGCGTCGCGCCGTCCCCGCCGTCGCTTTCTCCGAGGACGATTTCCGGAATTTTCGCTAGGTCTATATATATATATACATGTCTTTGGGGTACCCGCACGGGTCACTTCCGTAAGGGTAAGGGGGACGAGGGAGGGTCCCGCATTCGGCACGGTAATTGATTTTCGCCCGAATTCGGGACGTATGGGAGCGTGTATTATTGGCCGGAGGGTATGCCGTATATGTAAGAGGGGCGGCGAGGACTCGATACGCGGCGAAAGAGTGTATTTTTAGTATTTTTTTATCTTTTCTTTTCTATTTTCCCCCTTTTTTTTTCATGGAAAAGTTATTATTCGTCGTAAAGAAAAAGATGGGCCTAGAGATGGTTGAACACAGGGATAAACACTTTTAGCGTTCTCTAAAGATTATTCGTCAGCGATGCACACGAATTGGAATTTTTTCATAGCTGTGCATTTTCTTTGTAAACCTTAAGTCGATTCTCCAATGAAATTGATAGTTGAACAAATGTTCTGAAATCCTTGGCAACTCTCATAATTCAAATTAAAATTTTGCGTCAATACCAAAAAATCCTTTCTAAAAATGTTATACGATTCTAAAACTGTACATGTATTATAAATTTATTCGACATGTATGAATATTATTTTAAAAACAAAACCTTGCATTCTCAAGAATATAATTATGTTTCGAGAAAGTATTTCCGAAAAATTCCTCGTGTAACACTAAGACAAATTATATTAGCAATAGAATCTTAACGGCAGCTTTCAGCGTATACGGTAGTTATATTGCACCGAGTAAAACTCCAAATTAAAATCTACAGCTGAGATTATTTGTTAAACGCGAATGGGATACCGACACCTCGCGTATATGAATATATGTTGCTTAGCATTGAGAAAAAAAAGGATTCAGGTAGCTTTGAATCCGATGACTTTGATGACAAGACGGATAGCGAAATGACGAATAATAAATCATGTCGTACAGCTATATGTAGTAAAAATTCAGCGTTATAAATTAAATCGTCGGCTATTGCAGGACAGAAGCTAATGCCACCTACTGTTCTATCAACTCGTAATTATTATAATGGGGAATTAGTGTTGTTATTATTATTATTATTATTATTATTATTATTATCATTATCACCATTACGGCGTTACTTATCAATGGGAATTTATATCTGAAAACTAAAAGTAATTGTAACTATCTGCAACATTGTATCCCATTGATAAGGTAAATATACGACTTTTTATTTTCAAAAGTGATCAGAATATTAGGAAGAATTAATTTGAGCATGATTCTAAAAATTTATTAAAAATAGTTTTTCTTTTACAAATACAATATAAGTAAATAAAAATCCAGTTCCATCTCAATGATTGAATATTCAGAAGAAAATTAATATATATATATAATTAGTTGTATTAGCAGACTCCATTTAATTACATATTCCAATTTATCAAGGCATAGATTATGTACGAAGATATATATAATAATGAAAAATTAATTACAAACTAATCAAATTTAATGCAAATAAAATTTTATATAAGTTAACTTTTTACCACATACTAATATAACACATGTAAGAATAGTTAATAGATTGATAAAACTATAATTTATCAGATCTAGTATATATGATTCTTAATTAAATTTTGTCATCCACTTCCTTCTATATTAACAATTATATATATATATATATATATATATATATATATATATTATATATATATATATATGTATATAATGTCATTCCTTATATAATATATATATATATATATATAATTAAATATATTAAAACGTATGTATATTGATACATATTGATACATTTATATCAATTTAAATTGCATTTTCATATAATACAATACGTAATATATGTAACTTAAATTTAATCTACGCGGACTTTTTTATTCCACTTTTTTGACAGCGTAGATTTTAATTGTTTGTTTTACAGCTAATAACACGTAGAGGTAAAAGTTTAAAGAACATTTAATGCACGTATATGTATACTTAGCATTCAAACTAACGTTCATAGCAGATATCTGGGCAAATCTTCGTTTTAACAAACATTCTGCTACAATTTCTTTTGGCTTTTCCGGACATTGCCGACAATTTCAATTGAACAATTGTCTAGATTGTGTATACAGGAGCGGTAACGAGCAATTAATACCTTTTTTCATAATGGCTTAGTTTTGGAGTATGTGAGAAACTAGCATCAATTATACTACTAGAATCAATTATACCGAAGAAGGAAAAATTACTGAATCTCTTAGTTGAAAAAGAAAATTTCAGGTAATGTAAGTGAAAATAGTTTTAGTAAAAATTAGTAAAAAATTGTTTTAACAGTGATACGCAATATACATATACGCATGAGAATTAAAAACAAAATTCTTTTACTCAATGAAACTACTAAAACTTAGGTTAGAAGCAAATTCCAAGCGTATTTTTAAAATAAAATATGATAGTCACTTAGGAATTTTCAGAGTATAAAATATAGGCTTACAATTGTATAATATTTGAATACAAGATTTTGAATCATTAAAAATTAAAAATTGCACTCTTACTGTCTTTATACTATAATATATTCTACTGAAACAATGACAGTCAGACTGTCCTTGTTTGTGCTGATCCTCAAAAAAATCTGAAATAGAAATTACTACTAAAAATAACATTAACTTATTTTTATTAGTTTTATTATTTTTAATTTTTAATCTAATTCTATGTTCGCGAAGGACAACCTGACTGCCACCATCAACTTAAATTTAAATTTCCATTTGATGCCCGACGTTTCGAACGCTACTTTTTAATTTTTAATCTAATTGAATTGTCTCCTTAGTAGTATCATTTTATATTTCAGATTCTTCGGGGGTGATAGTAAACAAGAACAGTCTGACTGTAATTATTTTAGTATAATAAATTACAGTATACATACTATAAGACCTATAATAGTACATTTCTTACCGGGCACGGAAAGGCTTTATTTACGAGATGAGAGGTTTGCGGCTCTAGACGAAGCCGAGGGTTGTAACGAGGTTCGTAAAAAAGCCTTTTCGTACTAGGTAAGGACTATATTTTTCTCCGCGAGAACCGGAATCAATCGGTGAAGGTGCGATTTGTTGGTTAAAATGATGAAAAAATATTTATTAATTTAATATTTCGTATAAATACGGTATACTCTTGTTATTTGATGATTGTATTTTCTATCAACAAACGTAAGTTAGTGTAATAAATATACGACGTACATCGTATGAATCAGATATATCTTCAGCGACGGCTGCCATCTCAAATAACACACGGCAAATCTTATTATCATTAATTATACAATTTTTTTTCAATTACAGTTAAAAAAAATTAAATATATACTTATCCCCTGTAACCTCAATACATGAATGAAAAGTAATTTATATTAAGAATTTATATAGAAAATGTATATTTTTCACGATTCTACCCATGCGATTTTATATTATCATTTAATGGATAAGTTTATAGTTAGAATTCAAGATTTCATTCTATGAGAATCTTTAATAACTACAACTATTTTTGTTGCTTCTTCTTGAACGCGTTGAAAATTTTATTCATCAAAATCTTCTCTGGTCAATTTTCATATACTCGAGTATTTGCATTAAAAATCGCCGAAGCCACTTTAAACCGTAAACCAGCTATATTTAATGCTTATTGGAATATAATATTTATTATGAAAATCTTATGATTATTAAATGAAATCTTATGATCTTAACACAGGGATTATTTTTTAGAGTCGAATGTAAAGTGCAGTTTGCTGATGAATAAGACATTTTTTATGTTGAACAAAAAGAAATAAAAGTTGTCTTACAGGCATGATTGTCTTTGGCTTTGGTGAAGCTTGACGCGTACAGTTCAGGGCTGCGAGGGGGCCTTATATAGCCAACAGACAGCTTTATTGTTTGCCAGCCCCGTGTAACTTGTATCACTGTGTGCAAAAGATAAAGTAAAACATTATGTTTTATAAATAGTAATAATGTTACCTGTACTTTTAAAAGATATCTATTCCTCATAGGGTCAATTGTTTTTTTTTCGTTGCTGTATAATGAAAATTAAAATAATGATAATAGTAATTTTTTGGATTAATAAAAATATCAGTAACTAAAGCATATTCATAAGAGAAATCAATAATTTCTCCAACACTTGAAAGGTTCCGCACTTATTTTAAGTTATATTAAACTTTTTATTTGCAATAAAAGTATACTTCAACTAAAAAATAAAAAAAAAATTACGTGAGATTATGGTTAGTAGCGTGCCTAAACGGACAATTGTACATTTTTAGTAACGAAGGCTGTTCTATTTCCGAGATATGATATTTTCTTTACATAGAAGTTCATTCGTGTAATTTATTTTGGCCCTATTGTCGAGTCAATGAAAATGTTTCCATGAAAACTCGTATTCTAGGCGTCCATTTCAAAGAAAGAATCTGATATTTAAAATAAAAACCTTCTATGAAACGTGCATTCGCAAATACAAATTCTTTTAACGATTTTCATTTGAAGTTGAAGGCAGTATACATTAAGATCGAACAATTAATTAGAAATACTAATTATGAGTAAAGAAGCGCTAATTTTCCATAGTACACTACTTAGATTAGTGTTTCCATAGTACAGTACTTAGATTACATCAGATAAGATTCTATATGGATCAAATCGAAGAGTCGTCATATCTGGTGTGGCCTCATTGGTCGATTTAGATTTTTAAATGTCTATAACGATTCCAACTCAGATGTTCATGCAGCGTAATCTTTATTCAAGGTCTGTCATGACTCATAATCATTACTATATTCGTCGTATTTCACTGATTCGCAAACGTAATTCTTATGTAATGTGCCTCGAATTGTCATGTTATGTAAAATTTTCCAAGTGAAATCGTACATTTTATAAAAATCAAGTTCGAAACTTGTTCCTTCAAAAATTCATGTTTGAGGTATATGTAATGCACTGCAGCTGAATGAGATTTCTGTGACTCATAAACACACTTCACCAAAATCTTTTGATTGCATGCCACTTGGTCAAAAAAAGACATAGCCGAATGGACAGTTAATGCAACGGATAAGAAAACAAATTTATTTTATGGAATGGACGTTTTACCGAAAACCTTTTAAGCAAATGCACAGACCTCACCGCCGCGATGCAGCATTGAGGAAAGATTTAGCAGCAGTATTTTTTTGTTAAATGCCTTTTTGGTCAAATGTTCATTTAGCTAAGTTTCTCTTAAGGCACGTGGTTTTCGTCATTTCTCCGTAAGCCTCAATATATGTTTGACTAGAGTTCTTGATCGAAGTATCATATTGGAATAGGAACAAAAAAGTTCTAATAAAAAGTCAATATCCATTTTGATCAGTAAGGAATCGTTTTTTATTATTCGGTCATTGCTCGAGAGTATAGAAATTGGTAAAGTGAAGATTGTAACCTAGTTTCGATAAATAATTAGAATAAATGGACAAGTAGCCGCTACAACGAAAACGAGGTGTGCTGTGTTACTTGTTCGATATCCTTTCTGGCAAATTTTTTCGGAGACCTCGTTTTCTATAATAGATCTCGTCATTATCATACCATTAAAAAAAGGCAATCAGATATTGGTGACGTATTTATTGCAGATGGAGTGAGGGAATTATAATTCTACATAATGTGCCCTGTAAAATTTTAAGGCATAATGTGAACGCATTCTCAGGATATAATACAATCGTAAGATTTGAATTTTTGAATCATAAAGAAACTGCATCCGCGATCATACATTCAATGGAACTTTTTTAAATTTAAATATTAAACTTTATTCGATTCCATATCCAGAAATAGGGATTTTCATTTCGTTACTGACTATAAGTAGGAAAGTATACTATATCTTAGAATTGGATGTATCAGGTCCTAAAACATTAAATGGCTCATTTTAGAGGTAATTAAAATGAAGTCACTCCATTCGAATAAAATCCGTGAATAAAATACGTTAACACCTCTTTGTTAGTGACAATCGAGACGCGAATCTACGCTCGTCTTCCTCACATGTACGCTCCCACTAATTGTTGGCGTTGTAGTTGATCGAGCAATATTGGTAACGATCGATAATTGCTTGTTACTTTAACAATTTATATACCAGATAAACTTTGTGTTTGAGCCCTTCCGTACAATCTTATTGTTATGCATATTTGTTGACAATTGGTAATTTTTTAAACTAGCATATATAGATATATAAATATTGCGAGAAATTGAATATTGGATATAGTCAAATAAAATGAGTTACTACAGTTGTCCGTTAAAATGGACAAATATATGTATGTTGAAGTAATTCGATTGTTGGCAAAAGATTAACAACTACTTTATTAAATTACAGAGAGTGACTCTAATACTTCTCAAACTATGGATAAGTATATCTAGCAATGATGAGCGATTATCAGATAATACGGGTGATAAATTACGACCAGATTAAGTGAAATAGCTCTTATTATCGCAAAAACGAGCCTCGCTTGTATTATTATCTATAAGGCTCTTCCATATCTAAGACACATGTAACCCCCTCTCATCCTTTTCCGTCTCGAAACAACTTGTCGCAGACAGCCTGCCCCATCGACCGATTTTTCGACACAAAATCAAATGACACGAAGGACCCTAACGCCTACACCGTTTCGTAAAAGTCCCTGGAATGACATTTTCAGTAATTCGTAGGCTATAGTTATTATTAGTTATATATACATGCGTGACTTTTCACTTTCACTCGAATCTTAGAATAGCTAAAGGCTCACGTTCCCTAGATAAAATCATTCAATAAATCCATTTGTATTATCTTACATTGGATTGTAATGGCCGATCAGTTCGTGCGAACGACTTCCGGTAAGTATCGAAAACGCGACCGACTTCCGTACAGCCACCGTGGCTAGTGAACAAGCCGGCCGAGTTCTTCAATCATCCGCCGCGAGTCGCGAATCCCAACGTACGTCCCGCTAAAGCCCATCGGGCCAATCGCGGCGTAGCCTCCGTCGCGATCCCATTGCGAATCCCATAAATCCCGATTCGAGCTCCCCTCCCCCGATCCCTCCCAGCTCCCGCGTATACGACGTATACACCCGTTATCCCGGCCGAGCTGAGAGGGGGGCATGCGCGGGCCGCATTTTGTCTCGCGGTTCGCGCTCTGCGGCCTGTGTGAACAATCTATAATCGCGTCGGCCCACCTACGGGTACACGTATAACACGCGCACATCTATATCCCCGCTTGGATATATATAGATATATAGACGTGGCCGCGCGATCGTTTTCCGGCAACTTGTTGGCTATTGTCGGGAGCCATCGAGCTCCCATAAATCTGCTCGCGGGCGCGGGCCGCCCGGCTCTCTCTATCTCTCTCTCTCTCTCTCTCTCTCTCGGACCTCCCTCTCGGGGAATCCCTCTTTTGGCGCGCCGCGCGTACGCGTGCTTTACTCTATATATCTATATATAAGAATCGAAGCCCCTCCGCCTCTCTCTCTCTCTCTCTCTCTCTCTCTCTCTCTCTCTCTCTCTCTCGCTGGGTAGTGTGGGGAAGTTTATGGGGCACGAGGGTCGCCGTCGCCGTCCTCGTCGTGGTCGGTCGGTCGTCGTAGTCGCAGTCGCAGTCGTCCTCGTCATCGCCATTACAGACCGAGCGAAGAGAAATGGATAGGGTGGAGAGAGGAGAGGGCCGAAGCGGCGCGCGTCGCCCCGGAGGAGGCTCCGGGCCGCTCTTCCCATACAACCCCCCCCCGTCCCCGCGCCGCGCTCCGCTTTAACAAATCCGTCGACGGCCGCGAGCGAGCGAGCGAGCGAGCGACCGAGCTGGCGGGCGAGCGGGAAGATTAAGTGTTTAGCGCGAAGGTTAACCGAGGTATGGTGGACGCGGTAACACGCGGAATCATCTGTAAATTGAGCGCCGAGCCGTGTGGAGGGGATGGGGAGGCCGGGCGCGGGCGCGGCCATAACTCACGCGAAATGCCCCGTGCGCCCGGGGTTGAAATTCTCTCTTTTCCTATCCGCCCGGTTCCCACCCCCCTCCCGCCCTACCACTCTTTCGCCCGCTCTCTCTCTCTCTCTCTCTCTCTCCTCTCTCTCCCTCTTTCGCTCTGCTCGTCTCCACGAGCACACGTCGGAGGCCACCTCGTGTATATACGGCCCTGACGGTCGCGGTGACCCTTTATCGCTCTCCCAGGCGCGTCGCTGACCAAGCCTTGATTTAGCGGACTTTCCTCGCGCTCGCGCGGCCGCTGCCGCGTTTCCGCGCAATTTTATTGCCCGCGCCGATAAGCCGCGCGGTGCGCATTATATACGAGCTTTGTTTAATTGTTTGATTGATGACGCTCGGGTTCATTGCGAATGAAAAGGTTTTCCCTCCCACGTTCTTCATAGTTTTCTTTTTTTTTTTTTTTTTTGTAAGAAACGCGAGGAAACTAAATATCTTCATACTATATAGATAGTGGATGTTGTCTAATTCAAAATTCTGGAAGAGTGTATGATTCCAATCGGAGAAGACAATTGTGACATTGAATGTTCTATGTGTTTTTTTTTTGTAACGGAAGGATTTCTTAAGAAAATTATTATATACTTGCCGTAGGGAGGAAGAGTAGGACTCGGAAATATAAGAAACATTTATTATACTGTAATATGCAAGGTTTAGATGAAACCTATAAATTTTTGTCACGTTTAGATTGATTCTCATATTTATAATAATGAACGCTACCGAAGTGTCAATATCGTAAGATACCAGATAAGTGTTTCTTTTATTAATTTTAAAATCTGTTCATGATATGCAAAGTATATTTTTTTTTCTTTTTTTTTTGCAAACTGTATTGTAAAGGCTGCCAAAAATGAATTTTTTTTCAAAACTGCTACAAATAATTACTCACTTGGTTTAACTTACCGAATTGGACGGTACTCGATTTAGGTATTAAAGATACAGTAAATATAGGGCATTGTTTACTAATTGAGAATGGATTTGAAAGGATGAAAATCGCTCCAAATCATATTTGAAAAATCACCATATGATGATTATTTCGATATGAGTTTTAAGGATTTTGAACCCTTTAAAATTGTTTAGATACGAGGTAATAATTAGATGTCGTCGTTTTTAAAATGTTTTAAAACACGAATTTGGATTGTCTTCAATTTGGTAATAGTCGTTAAGTATATTTTGTAGCTTCTTTGAAAAAAAAAATTTTTTTTATAGACTTTATGTGATTTTTTGCCTATTAAAAAAAAAGTTCTTCATGACTATTAAAAAAATTGCTGCGTCAAACTTAATACTTACATGTCTATTAAGTTTCTAGAATAACAGATGAACGACACTTAAGTATTGTAGATGTTAAACATATTCATTAAGTTTTACATGTTAATTTTTTTTATTCAATTATTTTTTCCATAGGTTTCAAACTCTGTATGCCAAAAATGTACCCGTTCTCGATGGGAATTACATATTAATTATATAATCATCGATTATGGAAACTAACTATATTATATGAATATTTAAAATACTTATTTTCACAGATAACGAAATTAATCTAATAAATCTGATAGATTCTTGTTAATATTAAATATTCCGTATGACGCATATGTGTTTAGGTTCAATTTTAATTATATAGAATATAAATCTAAAATAAAAAAATTAGAAACTGAAAAAATTAGAAATTGAAATATCCAATTATCCTTACATTATGGCAATTACAAGATTAGCAATGATGATGCCACTGGTTTTTGCTATTTTTTTATGATGTCCTTATTACAACTACATAATTCATTAGTATAAATTATTATTAATGTAACGAATCAGGCAACTGCCAACAGTATCTCATAACACATTCCTTCTGACAATGCTATTCATTAAAGAAATAAAGAAATTTACAATATCAATCGATTAATTGATATAGGACTACGTTTGAAAAGTTTAATTCAACTCCAGCCGTTATAATACTAACTATGCACGTGTAATAGTGAACTGAAAACTATATATATTGATAAATATAATATTTCAAAAAAATACTCGTTCCATTTCAAACGTCGCCATGCTAAACCTTCATGCGTCAGTCACCACCGAACCACCCTACGTATGAAATATATACCAGCCCGTGAAAACGAAATCCGCTTCTTCGCGTAACGGAGAGAGAGAGAGAGAGAGAGAGAGAGAGGGCGGGATAGGTTGCCAGTACGTATTCGTGCATGTGTATGTATACGTCTATCAACCAGGCGCGCGCGCATTAAATTCCAATCTGTTTGGCAAAATCCGATGCGGCATCGATGCGGGCCAACCGGCGAAATATACACTGTACAATATGTATATATATATATATATATATATATATATATATATATACATATACATACACTTATGCTCGGCTCGCACCCTCTCTCAGCGCTAGAAATCAGACGCGGACCGCCACACAACCGGCGCGGCAAAAACGACGGCGCGCGCGGCGTTCTTCCGCCGATTCCGCAGCCAACGGAGGAGAACGACGACGACGACGACGACGACGACGACAACGACGTCGAGCCACTGGCGGCGCAGCCCCCTCCCCCCCCCCCGTCTTCCCGGGAGCGTCTCATCAGTCACCAGCTCGAGGCCGCGTCGCAGCTCGAACGCCGATGTGTCAATTAATCCCCGGATCCCCTCCTCCCGCTCCACCCCCTTCCCCCTGCCACCCGAGGAGGAGACCGACAGCCAAAGTCCAACACCCCCAGCCGCTCCATCGCGCGTCCGACAACGTAGCGGTAAGCTCTCTATCTCGCTCGCTCGGCGTGGAAGACACCGAGGCGCGCGCGGGTGTCGCGTCGAGGGCGAGAGACTGAGATAGAGAGAGAGAGAGAGAGAGAGAGAGAGAGAGAGCGAGAGAGAGCCTCATTCGGCCGACTCACCCTACACCTCGGGCGGATCGTCGTTTCACGCGCGCCCGAGCGCGCGCGCTCACGAGATGCTCGCGAACGATATAGGGCGCTGGAGAGAGGTTTGGGAGGGGGTGGCGGGGGGGGGGATTGGAGTTTCTCCCCCGAACCCCCGGCGCCTTACACAGCTCGTAGCTTCCGCCGAAATTAATCTTGGCCCCATCCATCCCCTCCCTCTCCGCCCCCCCGTCTCTTCGCATCCTCCTCCTTCTCCTCCACTCGGTAATGATGGTTACGTATTAAACAAGGGTTCGGGGCCCCGTAGAGAGAGGGAGGGAATGAGAGAGAGAGAGAGAGAGAGAGAAGTGTCGTGGATAGGACGACGACGGCGCGGGGAGGGGGGTGCCGGCGAAATCTTCATTACCACTTATCGCAATTCTGCGCGCCGCGCGAAAAGGCGCGGGGGAGAGGACGGGCGAGACGGAAAGCGAGAGAGTCGTCGAACACACCGCGGCGAACGAGGGATATAATGGGCGCGCGCGTACGTGAGGTGGCGAGCTCGTGGAATTGAGACAGGCGGACGGTGGGCAGAATGAGGCGGGACGCGGGCCGCCGGCGCCGTTTCCCCGTATGATTTATCGGGACTAATGGTAAATTTCGGGGTGCTGGGGATTAACGGGGCGCGCGGTCGCGCCCATGTCTGTTCGAGGGTTCGTTCCCCGAATTTTTGGCTCGACCGACGATTAGTCGGATCGCGCGGCGAACGGCGGAAGCTCCGTACGTCTTATACGTAGTGAACGTAAGCGCTCGAACAGTAGTACAATAATGCGGTGTGCGAGTAGTCGATCGGCTCAAATGGTGGAATGTTCAGATGGGCTTTCGAGGCCTTTCGGTAAAGTGTACGTAACGAGGAGAAAAAAAAAATTGTGCCGTTATCTTTGGCGATTGTTGAAAACAATCTCGGATTTATTATTTATTTATTTATTTTTTTATTCTTTGATGCAGCAGCTTTAAAAGTTGTCATTTTGAGATCGGTTTAATATCGATTTTTTATCGAACGATTGCTGGACATATTTTCAGAGCCTTTTCGATGAATTTTTAGATTTAGCGCGTTTTAGCCGAGATATTGTTATCATGTTAGAATTGCAAATATTTACAAAATAATTTCAGTCCGCTTATGAGACACTGATGTTCCATCGTATTTTCGCCTGCCAAATCCGATTTTGAGTGCAATTCTTTCAAGATTTTATTATCCATATGTCATGAAAAAGGGGAATAACTGATCCTGAATGAATACACAGCGGATCCAAATATCGTGGGAATAGCACACGTATCTCATACCTTGGCACGAATTATTTTTTCTAATGAATCAGTTCAGTAATATTTTCAGAACATTGTAACGCGATCTAAAATAAAAAAAAATTTAATAGAATCAAAGAAGCGCGATGATTAGAAATATTAAGATAAACTTACCATTAAATTTGCTCTTCGCGATTTTTCGATATGTAAAAACGGAACAAAATTTGAAGTAAACTGATACATGCTGAATTCAGTCAAATTAAGTATTACGAACGTCATATTTGATGATATGGGATCAAGGTCCTCTCAATGTCAAATGGCACACTTAAATCAATCTTTATTCCGATATGATGGAACGGTGGTGCTGATTCCAAATTCGAATTCGGTAGGTAAAGATAGGTTAAGACGATTCAAATCCCAGGCCCAAAATTATTTTTTGTATCTGTGTTATAACATTACTCATCGATAAGGTATCATTATTATAGCGGCCACTATTTTTGCCCTAGAATTATACAATAAATATAACAATTATGATTTGAAAATAAAAAAAAAATCGAAACACTCGAAGACTATTTATTAGAACATGTTTAAACAGTTAAATGTATTTGTTATCTTGACGTTTCCACCGATAATCTGGTTTAATGTATATTTAAAAATTATTTCCTGCCTACGCTGCTGAAGTGCCAACTTAAGTGCCAACTAAAGTGTTACAAAATTTTGGAAGATTTTTTACAAAAATTGAAAGATGAATAGTTTTTATATATTTATTTGCCTATTCGTGACTAAATTAACCAACGAACAAGTCCTCAAAAGAAATTGCCCGCGATGAATTTTCTCGAACAATTTTTGACAACAATAATAAATCTATCCTGTTTTTTTTTTTTTTTTTTGTTTTAATATTCACTACGAACAATTTTTCGCGTTGATTCTGACGAAAGAAAGATAACCACCGACGAAATATCTGTCGCAGCTTGACGAAACGCGGGATATGCAAATGGCGCGCGATCGTCTGCAATATCGTGCTCCGATCCGAAAATCCAAAACAGCCCAGGAGCGTATATACACGGGTATCTGGAGAAAGCATCGCGTAATCCGCCGACGGCCGATGAGCGACGCTTTTTCCTATACTATTATACCCGTGTGTGCGTGTGCGTGTGCGTGTGCGTGTGCCTGTGCGTTGTGCGCGGTATATTCGACGGCCATGGCCGCTGGGCGCGCTCGCACGGGGCACGAAGCCGGGGCAAGTATATAAGATAGTGGAAATTGACCGATAAAAAAGGTCGGACGCAGCCACGCTCGGCCCGCGTCCCGCTTCGTATTATATGTAAACCGGCAAAGAGCCCCACCGACCGTCGCCCCCTCCGCCCCGGTCGAGAGGAGTTATCGCGTCTTCTTGGTTGGCTGGACGCGCAAATTCAGCGCGTGTCCGGTCCTCGGGGGGGGGGGGAGGGGGGGGGAGAAGGCGCGTCTAAATCATCGCGCGCGGGCGCCGCGTGTATATACCCGATGGCCCAGCGGATAACCCGCACCCAGGGGGAGACGAAGCGTCGTTCTCGTGCCGCTTAAAAAGCAAAAAAAAAAAATCGAGAATAAGAAGAATTAAGCCGTCCATCGTCCTTTACATGGCTCAGCATTAGACTAAATACAAAAAAAAAAAATGATTATAGCATTAAATGCCGAACAGTTATGGGCGAATTTTTTTTTACTGTCTCGTTAGGATTCCATTCGGGAAACTTCGTGTAATATATCTGCCGAGGATGGCGCGTTCCAAAAGACCGAGGGAATACGAGAATGTTTCTCTCCTCGGATGGCTTGCGCGACGTGTCCAAACACTGGGCCGAAGACGCACGCTGGTAATCCGTGACGATGTACAGGAAATTTCAAATGGAAAAAAAGAAAACAAGGAATACGGGTAGAGGGCCGATTCCAACAGATAAAATATATAGCACCGTTAGTTATTGACAAAATAGCAGTTTTATAATATGACGCTCAATTTTGTCGACCTCGACTGAAATTTGCAGGAGTTCCAAAATATATATTAAAATCAGCTGCTAATGACGGCTAATAATATTATTCTTGAAGCTAAATCCATCAAGATCCTAATGGTATCACTACCGTCGATAAACGTTAACACAAAATGTTTAAGTTAAGTAAAATCTAGCATGAATCAATGAATAGGATAGGGTTTGCATCTGAGTCTCATATATTATCTTGAAAATTCATTCATTATCCATGGAATTATTGAAAATAAAAGCTAAAATTAAATAATTGACATGTCGAATATTTCAGGCTGATTGTTCATGTTCTTCCTCATTTTCTCGAGTTCTGTTCTGCTTAATTTACGTAAAAATCAAATTCTGCGCTCGCGATTACACAGAGGAATATCTACCGACACATATTCACTGAATAATACCGAGATTTACTAGTAAATATTCAATATACGCGTCTTCATTTAATCAGTGCATCGAATTTCACTGATTCGTGTCTACGGAGGGAAAAAAATCCGACCCTGTGGTAAAAATCTACACGTCATCTTCGCACTAGGATCTTATAACAATGCGGTTAAACCCATAACTCATCCTCACTGGCTGTACCGTTCTCCCCCCCCCCCTTCAGACTCTCGACTTCGGGCTAATTCTTCGCCAAGTTGAGCTTCCATGTGGTGTAGCGCTCCGATACTGAACATAATATAATATGATATGATATATGTATATATATATGAGATAAAACATGACGTAATCGCGCGAAAGGTCAAAGTGCGCGGCATATGCATATGCATCCTACATAGGAGAGAAAAAGTCCCGCCGGGTTAGGGGCGCGGAGAAAATAATAAACACGGGGATAACAAATTGATAATCCGGAACCCCATCGTAACAGTCTTCTTTACGCGAGCGCAGTATTTTTCGCCCGAAATCTGTGCGCCCCCCGATATATTATATACATATATATATATATATATATATATATATATATATATATATATATATATGTATATATGTATATATAGAACTATACTAAAAGAAGTTTCCACGCTCGTTGTCGCGCCAAATGGGCCGCTATAAAAGCCTCGAGGGGTAGCTGTAGGAGAGCTGATGCTGCCTGCCCGGCCTTTTCTCCTACCCACAGTGGTCTCTCTCTCTCTCTCTCTCTCTCTCTCTCTCTCTCTCTCTCTCTATGCTACTCTCCTTCCCGGCGATTTCCGAGCCCGCTCGTGAGGAGGGTGGTATAGCTTATGGCGGCAAAAAAAAAAGCCATCCACACCATCCCCGAGCGCGCGCTCGTTCCCCTCGGTGCGTTTAAAATAAAAGAAGCCCTTAAAAAATCACTTCCTCGCCGTGGCGAGAGGAGCAAAAGAAGCAGAAGAACGGATGGAAGAAGAAGAAGAAGCAGAGTAGGGTGGGAGGGGGAGGGAAGAAAAAGAACGGAAGGAGAGCGGCCGCGTTACGTTATGGACGGCGCGAGACGGCGCTGAATTGTCATCCCCCGATAAATATATCGAGCCTGCGCGGGGTTATGCAGATTTACCCGAGCGGTCCTGCTTCTGCGGTCGCCTAACCATGCGATTTATATATAGTATACACATAATACTAATAATAATAATAATAATTCGCCTAGATTGAGAAAAATTAATTTTCTGAAAGAATGAGTAGAATAATAAATGTGTATATATATATTTAATTATATAATATATAATATATATTATATTTCGGCAATGATTTATTTCATTTGAAATGCTATATTCAACGAATGACATTGATATTAAATCTCCGGTAAAAATAACAAATGTGCGTTTAATTTCTGAAAATATTTTGCAGCAAGACAGTGGGGGTACATAATTGTTCAATAGAAGAATTCTTTTCTTTTTTTTTTACTTCCGTGATAAGGCATTAATTAATTTTCAGCGGCTTTAGGAAAGTTTTTCCTGTCACCACATATATAGAGATTGCAATAAAGCCTAGGATTCTTTAAGAGGTTGGTGGAGTTAATTTTTATCGATCAAGCGCAAGATGTTTTAAAGAAAATTACAGTTCTATATATATATATATCTTTGCAAAGCTTAAAGAAAAATCTGTTAAACGATCCGTGGAAATAGAGGGCTTATTTAAAATTTTACGTATGTGTTTTGCTCGCTATAATTTTTCAAACGTTTTCGTTTCGACATTGTTGCACGAATCTGCGTGAAACGTTGCAGTACCATGGACGTAAGCATAAACGATAAGATTAACTAGAATTTTCCATAATACAATATTAATAGTACGGTCGTATAATAAACTTTAACACACAACTGTACTTAATTGGCAGAGGCGAGGGTCGACAACCTATTTAATATACGTACGTACAGTAAGGATTTGTACACATTTGATATAATTATACGTTAAACATTATGAATCTACGTTCTTCATCGTGCCATTATTATCTATCCGCAGATCCCGTAATCTGCAGAGCCGTTACCTTGAAATCGATGTAAAATTTTTCTCGCGTTTAACGCTCGACTACTTTAGGAAGGTGAGCCCGATAGGCTTTTCGTGCACGAAAAAATTCTGAGTGCCCCGCGTGCCGACGAAGCAAAAAACAGAAACGTGTTATTATTCACGCCTGCATTTAGAAAGTCGACCTTCAGCAATTCCTAATCGGATTCCGCTGGATTGAATTCACTTTCGACGAAATGAAACAAGGGAAAAACAAGGACAATTGACGAAAATCGGAAGAAGAAAATAATAGAATGCAATTGTTGTCCCGGACATTGAGGCGAGCAATTAATCGTAATATACACATTCGGAGGGAGAAGACGAACGCGTCAAATCGAACAAATGAATAAAATCGAATATACATATCGAGGGCGTCCCAAATACAATTGTTCAGGTTAGCGGATCGTCGACAAGCAGGGGGGGGGGGATTCTTAAACGAAGAGTTCTACTCTCTGCCGTGGAACATTGGCGCGTGGGGCCTGCGGGGAAAAGGACAAGCCGTATCCGCGTCGGTGTCGGGAAATTTTAACCAGCTCGTTTGCCGATCCGCCGGCCCGAGCACATCGCATTTCGGGGGAGCGAATAGTAGGCGCCTCGCTTCCCATCCACTTGCCTCGTGCGCGCTCACCGGGCACGCAAGACGCGCATCCGCCGCTCCTTGTGCGCGGGCGACTGTAAATGAAGCAGACGAAAAAATCATTAATCAAAATCCATCAGCGGGGATCTCTCCTCCGATGCCTTCGCTTCTCTAGCTCACGCTCACGCTCTCTCTCTCTCTCTCTCTCTCTCTCTCTCTCTCTCTCTCTCTCTGTCTGTTTCTCGGTCTTTCTCATTCGCGCTGCTCTCAGCAATTTTGCTCTAATCTCTCGCGGATACTATATATATATATATATATATATATATATATATATATATATATATGAGTCAAGAAAAAGAAACGCTGCGGCTAAAGAGAAAAATAGAAAGAGAGAGAGAGAGAGAGAGAGAGAGAGAGAGAGAGAGAAAGGATAGGGAGAATGAGAGGGGGATAAGGACGGGAAGAAAAAATACGAGGGAGACGGATGGGCGAGGGGTGTGGGGTGGGGGGACCATCCGCACCCCCCCCCGCCCAGGAAAGTGGGCGATGCCAGAAACATAACTAACCGCCGGCGCTGGCAGCGGCGGCTCGGTGGCGCGGCGTTAATAATAATTTTATGCAAATGTCCGAAAACCGAGGGAGGAAGCGAGCAAGAGAGAGAGAGAGAGAGAGAGAGAGAGAGAGAGAGAGAATGAGCGAAAGAATAAAAGAGACCGAGTCGCGTAACCGGCGCGCGAGGACCCGGAAGCGGGAGCCCGCTTCGTGATGAGAGGAGCGCGAAAAGTGGCGCGCTAGAGGACTCCTCCCCCCCCCTCTACCGCCGCCGTCCGACGACTCGTTTTAGTCACTCGTAAAACAGAAGTAGGTGTAAAAATTCCCCCGGCGACGCGGCGGAGTGTCGGGGGGGGGGTGAGACGACAATATGCCTGGGCGAGGGGAGGGGGGAGGAGGAGGAGGAAGGGAGGGAGATGAAGCGAAAGAGAGAACGAGACCCAGATTCGTTGCCGTATTAATATATAAGCGCCGTTGCCAGGAGAAATGGCTCGTGCCTTTTTATTGCTCGCCGACGATGGGCGCGCGTCTCTGTTGCGGGCGCTTTTGGGCGACAGAGGTGCGACGGGGCGGGGGGGGGGACTGAATTGTTTTCTCGCATGTTTCGGAAATCTGCCGCGGGTCGGCCCAGAGGCGCAAAAAGTCATTCCGGCGCTTCTCGGCGATAGTCAATATTGCGATATCTTAAATTAATGGATCGAAGGTTTTTCTATGGTAAAACGGGCGAGTTTATTAATAATGAATATCAATTTGAAAACAAAAATTAGTTAATGATCCTTTTAGTGAACGAACGTTGCTTGAATTTTATGGAATTGAAACTAACGATTATTATGGAACTATAATAATAGTCATTCTTTAAAAAAAAAAAAAAGATATTTTAAATGATTTTCGGGGGATCCTTTATTGAAAAACTATATCTATAAAGGATATAGGATCTTTCGAAAATTTGTTCCAAACACGGTCAGAATTGAGACTAAATTCAACGCCAATATCGTTTGAAGGTAATATTGATTTGTTTTTTTTTTTTTTTTTTGTTTATTTTAATCTTCATTTTCTAATTTTCCGAGGGAATAGAGAGGAAAAACTGTCATTTAGATATATATATACCGGATGAATTTATTCCTCAAAAGTTACTTCTTTTCGTGGCTATAGATTAAGACGACTCATGAATTACAAAATGCCTTTTATCTGATATTTTTACTTTTTTACCCTTTGACTGATATTTTGACGCGTGCAGAAATTTTGCAGATTTTCGTTTCGTGGCTCGAATTGGCAGGGTCTTTCGTTGAAAAAAAAAAACAAAAAAAAAAAATGACAATTGACCGTGAAACGACCTCGAATGTCAAGCTAAACGTCAAATACAAGAGCGCGACACTTTCACCCACGTGTATACACACCAGTCCTTCGCAGTTAGCCAGTGGGGCATCGGAATCGCTGGATGTTTCTCTGCAAAAAGAAATCGCGTTGCAATATCCGAGGATAACATCGGCTGCTTCTCCGTTCTATTTTATAAGAATGAATGTTTGAACTTTCGCCTATAACGAGCAATTCCAATCTAATCCCCTCGTATAATACAATCAAAACGTCGTGTTTAATAAATTTGAATTAATCGAATAATATATGCGTGTGTGTGTGTGTGTGTGTGTGTGTGTGTGTATTACACAAATTCCAGTTACATCAACAATACAATCAACCCCAAAATAATTCCCCGACCCTTTGCCGCATTATTAAGACAGCATCGTATTCGACACGACCGCGGCGCACGTGTTTATCGCCCGATAAAATTGATAATCCGCCTCCCGCTAAAGGTCGGTCGCTCGTTCGAATACACGACGACGAGCTGAGCGCGCGCGACCACGAGAGCCGCATATATTTTCAGAAATCCATATCAATCATTATATTATCGGGTTGTCGTCCCGATGCTCTCGTCGGGCAACTTTTTTTACGACCTCTCCTCCTCGGC
>JACCIC010000053.1:1035000-1060000 GCA_018907035.1 Sycobia sp. Sy_11 | reverse complement strand
GCCACACTGCACAGCTCACGCTCCCTTTTTCTTCTACAATCTAGTATACCTATAGACGCACTTATTTTTTGTCGGCGGGCTTTGCTATATTGCCGTTGCTTTCTCTCCTCGCTTATTAATACCGTAGCGCGGCATCGTTCCTAGCTTCCTAGAGAAGAAAGAGGGCGGGAGAGAGAGAGCGAGAGAGAGAGAGAGAGAGCAAGAAGGGAGAGACCGACCGATACGCATCGATTCGCGTATAAGTATCGATTTGAATTCCCGTTTTCTCATGTTCTGCGCTTTTATAATCATTTTTGCAGAACCGATTCGGCGCGACTGGATTTTCTTTCGTACAAGGACTAGATCATCGTATATTCGCCCCGTGCGCATTACAAAAAGTAATCTAATTTTACGGAGCTTCGTACGGCGATAATTTTTAATTTTGCAAAGCACGAGACAACTGTTTTATCATTATTACAATTATTTTTCTTAATTTATAGTAAAATATTTTCAATTCAAAACATTTTGCTTATACACTGATAATAAAATAGCATTCTCTACGGTTCACTAAGTGCGCGCCCCCGATTTGCTTTTAAAAGATTCTGAGCAGAAGATTTCATTCCTTTTTAGTTTCGAGGCAGTGGGCAAGGTTATCTATTTTTGTGTGTATATATATATATATATATATATATATATATATATATATATATATATATATATATCTGTTTTCGGGTAATAAATGATACTCCGAACTTTCGAGCAATATACAACTAGTACATCAAAGACATTCAATAGAAAATAAAAGATTTCGTTATGCCCACCTAAAAAATAGGTATAATAGTAAAAACTTAAATTCTAAAACATAAAAATAAACAAATTTAATATTGTAATAAAATGTTTTTTTTCTTTACTATAGTCTTATTCTGTATGCACAATAAAAATATTAATGCACGAGCCGTCATATACAGAAATATTTCACTGCCTTGTTCATGACTCTTAAGGATTCATTAATTACGCGTTTAATCCCATCTTTGAGCGATATAAACAAGAATCTAAAAATTCCGAGCGCTAACGTATACATGCGTACACATACACCATAGATGTATATATAAAAGCTCACCACGACAAAACATTTTTAAGTATAAAGAAAAGTTTTTTACGCGCGTCATCGTACGGAAAAGTGAAAATCCATCATACCGAGATGATTAATAATATAAATACTTACATATATATATATATATATATATATATATATATATATATATATATATATATGAGCGCGTATATGCACGCAAGAGAATACATGTAGTGTACTCAAATTCCACCTGTTATATATCATATAAAAATATTCTTAATCACGTGAAGGCCGGTGTTCCCTATAGTCAAAGCTTCCTTTTTAAATTTGTATAATAGATCTAAATTCGATGCTGAGAATCGCGCTCATTGTAATAAAAATTTACCCGTTATCCATGCCAAAGGGTATCATTTGTTATACATAACAATAAGTTCGACACCATGGAGAGTGAAAGAAAGCCAGAAAGAGAGAGAGAGAGAGAGAGAGAGAGAGAGAGCGAGAGAGGAAGGGAGAGAGAGCGCATCGATGAAGAATAATCTTGCCAACTGAAACAAAGTATTTGTATTTAACAGAAAGCTCATGTGTGTGTATATATATAACGGATGTTCCAGAACCCTCTGAACACATTACTACCCCTGCAGAAATATACTCGGTATAACCCTAGTTCGGGCTAGATCCTAGTCGGTATTACTGATGATTTCCTCATGTAGGTAAATCTCGCCAGATCCGAGTTAGATTTCCCTTCGATCATCTAATAATCATCTTATATTAATTATTACTTTCTCGACTTTATTCAGATTTTCTTATCTTTTATTGATTCTTGAAATAAATACGCGTTTTGTACAGTCAAAATTTTACAAGCAGAAAACTTAAGGAAATAATTAGGATTTCTATTTTGATTCTAGTTAGATTTCCTCAACTTTTTCTAATATTGGAAAGAACCACGTCTTTTCTAATCAAGACCTTATGTGTACGAAAATTAGATATTATATATATATATATATATATATATATATATATATATATATATATATATAAAATAAGTGTGTGTGCGCGCGCGGCGTGTATGTGTACATATATATATATATATATATATATATATATATATATATATGTTATTTTTAAAAAATTGATTTCCTATGTATGTTTTATCTTGTGTTTATAAAATATTATATTATCTTAAGTGCTTTACGGTCATATGCAAACTATAGTATAGTAATCCCACATTGCGTTTTAGCATAGTGCATAATGCGTTAGCTTGCGAATCGTAGGGTCGTGGGTTCGATACTCAGCGGAGGTCGGAATTTTTTTCATCGAATAAAATATTATATGTTCAGCAGAAGTGTTTAACATTAAAATTTACAATAATTAGTGTAAAAAAATATATTAATAATTATTAATTGTTATTGTAAATCGTAATACGTAATAGTCATATAGAAAATAATTTATGAATGCTAATTAAATGGTATACGTCACCTAAACACGTAAATATATTTTTTATTTTAAATAAATAAATATTAAAGAGTCAAAAAATTATTGACTTAATCGAGGAAACAAAATTAAAATAATTTATTATTGGCTTAATTTCTAGATTTTCTGACTAGATTTTGTCTAGTTTCCAGCTTGGTATACCTACCAAAATCTAAGCTCGTTCCCTATTAAAGTGCTATTAAAAGTGGGACAAATCGGAACTAGGATCAGACTAGATTTCTCTTCTGGGTCCGAACATTTGATAAGGAAAAATCACCTAATACTAGTTAGATTCGAGAATAAATTTCTACACGGGTATACCCATATCAATCAGGAGATTTTTCATCTGTTTATACAAACAAAAGTAAGTTTAGATCATTTTTAGCCTACGCGCGATTCGCCAAAGTTCAACAGCTGACCAGAAACGTCTATAGGATTCGGATTTTTATTGCGACGAGGCGAATTGAAAAATGCCGCCGGAAACATACGCGGGGTGGGGGAGGGGGTCTTTGAATCGAGCGAGTGGCGCGGTCGTCGGCCACCCTCGCGAGTTAAGTCCAAGGACGCTGAACTAATGAAATATCCTAGGCGAGGAAAACGTAAAATTCCTCTTCTACCCGCTGACGATAGATTAGCCCTCCCTCCGGTCAACGAGCGAGAGAGAATCGACGCTCCGCGGAGTCACCCCGCGGCAACCATCAGCGTTCGTCGCGAAATCTTGCCGGAACGGCGGCGAAAACTACAACATCGACTCGCGCCCACCGTTCCTTTTTTTTTTTTTTTTTGCCGCTCTTCTCCCGCACTACTTTCCGATCTCCCTCTGGGCAACGCAGGTGTGGCGCGAGCCGCCGCGGCGTCTCGTGGACGCGTCCGACGTATCGATCGATCGGCTGACCATTTGCGACGGCCCGGGGCGGCAGAGGGGGGAGGGTGGGGGTCGATGGAAGGCAAGTTACACGGTTCGACGTCCCGGAGTAACGCAGGCGCGATTGGAAATAAGCCGGTCGAAGTAGCGGCGGGGGGAGAGGGGGGACGTGGCGCGTTATAAGAGGCGACGAGGATAGTGACGGTGCGAAAAACAAAGCTGAACTATATATATATATATATATATATATATATCCCCTTCTCGTCGTCTGACGTGGCGCGCCGGCCCGCATATCGATATCAATCCCTGATTTCTCGCCTCGAACGCGCGGGCAGCGCACCGTACGCGTCGAGACTTGGATTTCTGCTCGTGCGTTTTTTTCTTTTTTTGCTCCAAAGATGGGACGTACGCATTGTTTTACTTTAAAATTTTGACTCAGGCCCGTGTACATTATACATAAACTGCGTGACAGTTTTTGGAAGAGGCTATTGAGGGTGTAGATATCGCGATTAGCAAAGGTGTCACTTCTGCGCGAGTATCGTTAACATTGTTTTTTCCTTAAGACCTTTGGTGCGATTCTGGCGGATCGGATTTTAAATGCGGTTCAATTCAACCTAATCCGACTGTCAATATCTATATTTCTTTTTTTAATAAAAGTAATATCATTTACATTTGTGATTAGTAGCTTATGAGAATAATAGACGATGGTATTACTGATGGTTACATGGTCGATGATTTTGATAACACGAGAAATCGGCCACGTTTGGTCCTGATCCCCATGAAGAGCATCTATGAAATTAACATTTTTCTGACGTATAATATCTATCCTCAGTGATTTATCTAAAATTCATTTTCAGATTTACCTTGTGGAACGGAGCCCTGAAGTGTCACGGTTTTCGAACAATATTTTATCCAATTCACATAGGTCAGGCAATGTGGGTAGAAGGTCAAAATTTATTAAAAAATACAGTATTATAAATAATCTGAACAACAGTAATTGAAATTCGAACATTATGAATAATAATAAATACACTGTTTTTTATTTTATCAAACGACGATTTCTTGAATTGTACTACATCCTATTACGTAAATACCAAATGATTCCTGTTTCTGGCTTGAGAAATAAATTGAACTCAATCATTCAACTAGATAAAGCTAAATTAAATAAAGATTTTCTGACGAATGTTGTTTATTGACTGTAAACATGGCAATAAAATTTATATTAAACAAAATTCTATATTTTAAAAAAGAAGAATTGTCGAAGACAGAAGAGTATTAAAAAAGAAATTTTAAATAGTAAAAAAAACAACGACGGTCTTAAACAAACATATAAAACGTATAGAACACGACTTTAATTTTAATATTATCCAAAATTTGAAATGAAGTAAATGAAAATTCCAATTTTAAAAGAATCAAAAATTATATATATATATATATATATATATATATATATATATATATATATATACGTCCAAATATATTTTTTTACATTAAAAAAAATTCTTTTAATATTTTATTATAAGATTGACTTTGCTCATTTATGTAATATATTGTGTTATCCTATGAATTTTTTACAAGTAAACCATTGCCACCTTTACGTTGACAAGAATCAAATAATCTAGAATTTGATATTATTGCTTCTTATTCAAAGGCACTGTTTGACTCTGTAAATTCGTTGAAGTATTGTTCTCGAAACGAGCTGTCATCCCTAAGCGGCAAATTTTCAGTAACCTTAACTTAAATGAATCTTCAGTTACAACGTATCATTGAACTTTCACTGCATTAACGAGCGAAACCACCCGAAGCTCACTCGCACACGTGTAACTCAACAGATTCGCATAATCAGATACTTATATCTGCGAATCGACTCGAAACTCCCTTTCGACTTCGATTCGTCGCCGCCCCCCCCCCACTATTATCCAATATCGATCGTTTCCACTGCAGACGCAGTTCGATTACCCGGCTATCCTGTTTTAATAAGAGCTCGAGCGCAAACGAGTCAAGTGCGGGTAACCGCCGATGCAACCGCGCCCCTCGAATCGTATAACTTAAAACGACCCGGTGATTCCCGGCTTCGCCTTCTTTAATTTCGGCGAGGTTCCCTTTCCAATCCTCTCCCCCCCCTGTCCCGTTACACATCGCCGATCGAAAGTGGCGTCATTCGTTCAACTGTGTCTGTCGGTATGCGTGTGTGTGTGTGTGTGTGTGTGTGTGTGTGTTTGAGTGTGTAACAAGCGCAGCGTGGAAGAAGAGTAGCGATGCTCGAGATCGCGACGAGGAGAGAAAAAAGGGATGGGTTTGGGAAAGTGAAGGGAAATTTCTTCCCGGGAATTCTGGGTGGTTTTATGCAGAAGCTTTCGTCTTTCTCCCCCCCCCCTCTCCGCACACACATACACATAGTTTTCCCCGCGGAACGAGCCGCGAGAGTGCCCCTCCCCCCGACCTCGCCTCCTTTCATTGGGAGCAATATTTCTTTTCCGCGAGTCCCTCCGGTCTTTATCTAACAAGGAGCAAATCATTTCCCTATTATTTGCTCGCTATCGCCCTACGCTAGCGAGTCGTTCGCCCATCCCTATCCTCTTTCTCTCTCTCTCTCTCTCTCTCTCTCGTCCATCTCCTCCTCCGTCTCCTCCTCCTCCTCCTCCTCCTCCACATCCTCTCCTTCTAGAGAGCATCCAAGCCAAAAGGAGGGGCCATACTTTCTGGAGATCATCCAAAAACCTTATCCATTGTCGTATTCCACGCTTGAGAAACGATGAGGCGCACACACTTGCCGCCATCTGATTTACAAGTATTATTTTCTCGAGCCAGGCGCGGGCAGGACGGCGGGAAGGAAATGTAAAAACAAAAAAAAAAAAGAAAAAAATTAAAGGACGACTTCGTTGATGAGAAAAACTTGGTGCAAGTTCTGAGAAAATAAGTAAATAATCCGGTGAAACACAGTTAATCTAACATCGCGTTCAACAGGAGATCAATTACTAAAATATCAATGACTAACAAATATCAATTACTAATAATGGATACTAAATCAGTATCAATTATTAAAGAAAAATAATTCACGTAATTTTGGAATGTATGAAGTACCGAGGACTTCATGGTTTTAACTCTATTCCAAAGTGTTCCAAACATCGCGAAGCTTCCAAATTCGTTGAAGTGTACTGGTAGCTCGAATGGATAGAACGTTATTCAAGCTCTTCACGTTGTTCAAATATCGGAAAGCTTCTGTCAGCTCTGATTTTTGACAGAACTGTTTCGACATAATTGTGATTCGAATGCATCATTAGAATATTCGAACGTCTCCAGTTGTTCAAACGAGTTAAACAGTTCGAGTAGCCTAGATTTTGTTTCGAATGGTTGAAGAAGATGTTCGAGTTTTTCGAGCATCAAGAAGTTCCTAGAGCTACGCACTCAGTTGTTCTTTTATTCATATTTATTTAACTTATAATCTATTTTCTCCCTAAATAATCTTCTGCGTATCGATGACGAGTTGGGCAGATGAAGGATTATACGTATTTTAATATATCGTTCTCAAAACAAAATGAAAAATCGTCAAATCAGTGCAATATCGAAAGCAATCGTCAGCGGACAAAAATCTCACGACGTAGACGAAGATCTGAAAATCTACGCCGATAGTCGGGCGCTCTATAGATACTTACCGGTGTACACCTCCTCGGGACGATCGACGCGTATTTATCGCGAATATCGCCGATCAATCGCGAAGAAATCGGCGAAACGCCCGAGGAACCCATGATCGATGGTAGTATTAGCAGTAGTAGCAGTAGTAGTAAGTCCCCCGTCAATTCCGCAGCTGCCCCGTAGCCGACCCTCGCATAAACAACTCCCCCCGGTCATTTTGCGCGCGCCGGCCATTCTAAATCACAAGAGCCTCGCGTCGCGCGCCCTTGGCCGGTCCGCAGTTAGTTAGTTACACCCGCAGCTCTTACACACTCTCTCTCTCTCTCTCTCTCTCTCTCTCTCTCTCTCTCTCGCACACACGGCAGAGAGCGCATTAAAGCGAGCGCGGATCCCTCCCGCGGGAGCTACGGCCGCGGGTCGCGTCGCCCCGCGTTAACGCCGCGTCCCAGGGACGAGAGAGACAGAGAGAGAGAGAGAGAGAGAGAGAGAGAGAGAGAGAGCCGGCACGGGCGCGCGCCCGTCGAGTGGACCGTAAGGGGCTCGCGGTCACTTTAAACAATTATCACGAGGGGGGAGGGGGTGTACTCGGCTAGACAGCCCCGAGAACGAGGGTATAAATGGACCTTGGGCAACTTGTGCAGCGCGCCTCGGCCGAGGGAGCTCTTCCCGATCCCCTCCCACCAACCCTCCCTTTTTCTACCCCCCCCCCCCCGCGGTCGCGGTCCGGTCTGGCCGGTGGAACCTTCCCTCCCGCCGCACGCCCCCTCTCGGACGCATCGATTATTGCACTTTAATAATTTTTCTAACTTACGGTCCGACTGTTGCGCGCAGCGGTAGGGCGGTAGGTCGGAGGAGGGAGGAGGGGATGGGGAGGCATTAAAATTTCGTTAGCAGTTGGGGATCCGAGGCCGGCCGCGGAGCCTTAATCGAGGGTGGAGCGGAGGGGGAGGGGAGTTGATGTTTTGCTCGGGTCGCGATTTTGTGAGCGAATTTTCGTTATTAGTTTAATTCGAAAGAGATTCGAGGGAACGAAGGATGCGGTACTATATTTATTTTGTTTTTTTTTTCTTTCGTTTGTTTTTTTGTTTCTTTAATAAGTCGCAATTTAATTTTAGGCCTTGTCGAGGTGGATATCTGCGCTCGGGCTTGCTGTTAGCACTTTGACGAGACTGTTCGTCTTCAAGGTGACCGGATTCTCAAAGGATAATTTGATGTTTCTTTAACGGGCGGTCGTATTCGCGTTAACTAGCGATGCAAATCAGCGAAATACGAATTAAGTACGAGCGGCGCTGTTGATTTTCGTCACTCGTAACGTCGTAAAATTTAGAGTATTATTCATGATCGCTCGAGGAATGGAGAAATCGAGCGTTAAATTAACACGTTGTAATTTTTCGACAACGTCGAGACAGCTGACTTTCGCTATCTCATTCGGACTTTTAAGAAAAGAAATTTCGTATTTTCAAAATAAAGAAATTTTCAGTTATACGCTCTTTAAAAAAAATTATATCGTCTTGCCATGAATTATTTTTTATGATTACACAGCAGTATTAAGATATTTATTGGTAGTGCCACTTCTGTATAATGACTGATCTTAATATTTTATTGTAAACATGATTTTCAAGTTCTTTAAAGAGTACTATTTTAAATCATTACAAATATTACTACAAATATCGAGGAAAGATAATTTCAATCTGGCCTAACTGTCGTTGAAATAAATTTGTCGATGTTATACATCGCTTATTTGTGGAATTTACCCAAGTGTAAAAATATTATATTCTTAGAAATATATTTCAATTATTTAATTTAGTTCCACATATAATTGTAGCGCATCTTTAATTTCTATTATTATTAACTAATCTGAAGAATGTAGAAATTTTACAAAGCAATATTTTTAATGTTAATTAAAAGTACTGAAAGTTGTTTAGATTCATTGCAAAGATTGAGATTGCAAATTGGACGAGTAATCTGAACAATTTATTTATTACAAGACTAAAATTATAAACTGGAATATTGCTACATAATTAGATCATTCTAACCGAACGACCTGATGATTATCATCTAATTTATATATATCTTCTTAATATAGATCATATCGATTAATTTTAACGTTTTCAAGTCAAAATGGTGTATCGAAAAGATAAAGCAAAGAATAAAAATCATTAAATTTTCATAATTTAATTAAAAAAAAACAGCCATCAAGTAATAAATGCATATATGACGAAGCAATCGGCGCAATTAACGTTTAAATCATGTAAAATATTATTCATCAACTTTGTAATTTCTACCTGGGATCTAAAGAATTTCGGAGTAATACATTTCAGTACAACACCCGAACGAAGCGAGGAGGATACGATGGAACGAGTTAAAATTAATTTACACACCATTATTGGACGATATTTTCAACACCACGAAAAGCGAATTATGAGCTTGGCTGTGTAGAAAAAAAGTTTGTTTTCTTTTTTTGTCATCGGTCTCTTCGAATTTTCACGCGTAAGCTGCGCCTGCGAGCGCAGAGGAAAGCCTATTATCCAGGGGCGCGCGTGATGACGTCCGCGCCCGTAGCTCGTAAAACGTGCCGATCGTAAACGCGAATTCGGTCAACGGGCGAAATCGTTGAGAATTCGCGAGCCTCGATCGGGATCTAAAAGTCCCGGTGTCAGAGAGTTCGGCACAGATCGTAAAACGGACATCGTGCGACGCTTCCGACTACGCAAAATCTACACTATGTCCGAACGGGTAAGAGAGAGAATGAGGGGTAGAGATAGCGTGTGTATCGTCGATGTCTGGCTATAGACGGAGTAGGCACGGAGTGCAAAAACTTTATCGCGACGCGCCACTTTCCCAGATCGTTACGAATCTGGCAAAAAGTAGTCCGCCCGGTTAATTTTTTTCAAGCTTGGAATTTCGTATATCCGAGTAAAACGAATGTGCTTTCCGTCCGATCGACGGCACCGAACGCGCAAACCCAGTCGAATCTCGCCGTAGCCAGAAGTTTAGATACGTAGAGTCACGGCCCCGTGCCGCAAAACGTTTTCACGCAAAGAAACCAGTTCGCGCGGCGTGTCTCCGTTATTTGCAAAAAATCCAAGATCGAAACGTCAGAAATAGACTAATTATGTATTGTCCAAAAAAAAAAAAAACAACAACAACAAAAAAACATTCCAGGTAAAACCTGCGGTTACGCGATATTAGCAAGGGGGCAAGCGGCTCGCAACGGACCATAAGTCGATAAACGAGCCGCCGAGATATTCGACAGACAGGCGTTCCAAGTCGTTCGGGAACGCAGAAGTGTTCGAGATATTCCGTTAGAAATGATCGAATCACGAACATACGCGCGAAGAGAGAAATCGCCGGCCAATATCGCAAAGAGCATAAGCGACAGTGGCGGCCCTGGAATACTTCCCCCGAGGCGACTGCCGAAATTCTTGCCCTTTTTTTGGCGTCCCGCCCCCCCCCCCCCGCCACGGAAAAAAGGGACACAGGCCATCCGGATATGGTAAATTTCTACCCTCCACCCTCCACCTCACGGAGCTTTGGAACGTATAACACTGCCGGCTTAAGCACGCGCTTTATGTATATATATATATATATATATATATATATATATATATATATATATATATACAAACGGGTCTCGCCGCAACTCGGCAGTCGGCGCGCATATCCCGTAGACCCTCGCGCAACACGTAAGGATCGCGCGCGGCTGAATATAAAAGGAGCGGCCCCCCCCCTCCCGTAAATCTTATATAAAAGCCCGAGGATGGTGTGGGGTCGGGAAAAGGGGGGAGGGGAGTATGCCGAGTGTCCTTTATAGCATTGTTAACAAGTAATGTATGCCTGCTCCTCTCTTTCTCTCTTTCACTCCCTCGTCCTCTCGCCTCCTTCCTCCGCCATCTCCGCCTTCTTCTTCTTCTCTCCCTTCTCTCATTTAACATTCTTTAACATTATTATACACATGGCGCCCGTCCGAAGGGTCCTTCCTCTTTGCGGCCGCGCGGAGCCGCGACCCTTTTCCGGGCTCTCTCTCTCGCTCACTCTCGCTCTCTCTCACCCTCACTCCCGGGCAGCCGCACGAAGAGGAGCAACGCGAGCAAGTGCGCCCGCCACTTTTGGCTCCCTCTCACGGGCCTTTTTATTGCGCTCTCAAGCAGCGTCAGAAGAGCAGCAACCGAGCCCGCTACACCCTTTTCCTTCCACACTCGTATACAAACACACAGAACTACACGCAATACCCAACGCTGAATCTAATTTCTTTTCTCGGATCCTCGTGTCTCGCCCGCTCTCTCTCTCTCTCTCTCTGGCCCGTACCCACCCCCACCCTCTATCTTCCGCCGGGCAGCAGGCCGGAGCTCCGCGCCCGCGCGCAATTTCGTTCTATTCTTTCGTAATTATGAGCGCGAGTTTTAGCGCAGGGATGTGCAATATTTCTCTCTCTCTCTCTCTCTTCCTCGTCCCCTCTTCCTATCTCTCTCGCCTCTCTCGCGGGAAAGTTGAATTATAACGCGGCGCGTTGTTGCACGGGCCCCGCCGCGATGTATAATGAATAAATATAATAAAGCGCACGTGCACGCTCTCTTGCCTCGTTTTATTTCGGTCGAAACAGAGAGAGAGAGAGAGAGAGAGAGAGAGAGAGAGAGAGAGAGAAGAGTGAAAAAGAAGTGGGTGAAAGTAATGGAGGAGGAGGGGGGAACGCGTGGATTTATTTTCGGTTTAAGCAAGGCGATTGTTTATGTGTTTAGAATATTTTAGCGAGACGCGGATTTTGCAGCGGGGAACGGTGAAATATCTGCCCTTTACTGGGGAGGGGGGGGGCGGAAGAGATTTTTTTTCTCCCCGTAAGTTACAGCTACGGTTAAACGGCGTTATTTTACGAAGACACCAATTTGAAAGCCATAAATTCTCGTTTTATTCGCTCGTTTAATATGGTGCAATTTTTCTTCTGGAATAATTCACCCAAGCATTGAGTAAATATTGCGGACGCTAAACGAAAACGGGCAATTTTTGTTTTTGCGAACCTTAGCTCGCTACTTTTAATCAGACTTGAGAAAAAATTTTAATATTTTGCGAAAAATAAAAATTGAGAATATTTTGTCGATTCAAACAACGAGTTCTATAGAAGCGATTACGTTATTACGTTGCACTTAAGGAAAGACGCAGAAAAATAAAAGGCAGGTGAAACTGTTGAGAATTTTTTATCGTCAATTAAAAAATCGTTGAATTTTTTTAATATTTAATACGTATTCGTATAATATTTAAAATAAATGTATACGCAAGATGTTATCTGTAATACTGAAAATAAACATTACGGTTAGAGTCAAGTCTAAGTTGTACCCCAGTCCGGATAATACAAAAATCGAAAAGATTCGACACTATACTCACATTAGGATCTATTCTGCCCTACTTTCGTCCGAATTAATTTCAAATTACGCGGACTTGCGTATTTTTCATACATCGGAGCAGGCAGCGAGAGCGCAGTCGATTCTGTTGTAAGCGCGGAACGAACGTAACGGACAAGCGCGATCTGCTTTATGCCGCATGCTGGATAAAAGTTGAAAATCGTTTCGTGTTCGAGCGGCCGCGCGTTCGACGACTGGCGGGATTAAGGCACGCGGGAGCCGTTAGCGCGACGTGAGCGACTCCCGCGTTAAGACTCGCGCTATTTAAGAAAAAAAAAAAAAAAAATCATATTTGCGCAGAGTGAGTCGTAAAAACCGCGGCATCGTCGCCTTTTTTTGGACACTCGACACTGACATGGAAATTAAGACTTCGAGCAATTTCAGTTTCAAAAAATAGCATGTGTTCATATATACAATACATACATATACATATATATATATATATATATATATATATATATATATATATTTATATAGGTAAAAATCCAGGGTATTGCTTCAAAATCCTTCGCTTCACCCCCCCCCCACCATACCAGTGCGCGAAACGCTTACTTTGCACACTTTAAATACTGGTACCCACGTAATTTATTACATTGTACATGTCCTTCTTACCTCAATACCGTATTAAGAATAGCTTTTATGCGGCAAATTATCTACGATAATAAGAAAATCTTATTGTCTGTACCTTCTAACCTCGAACGTACTTTAAATCCAGAATCCTATCTTACTCCTGTGTTTATTGCGAAAGAATCTACGTAACAGATTTGTCATTTGTTTGCAGCGATATGTTTTCAACTTCAAGTTTAATTTACGTGTATAATTTTTGTGATTTGTTTTTTTTTTTTTTTTTTGTAAAAATCCTATTACACCACCTACTTTAAGAAACCAAACTTTACGAAAAATTCTAGGGGAGCCTTTATCAAACCAACTATACTTCGTTTCGCTATCCATCGAACAATTGTTACGCCTTCAAATACATCGCACGTATTTCTATGGTTATGTTGAAAAAGCAGCTACGCATAAAGTCGGTAACTCTTGCGGTGCGTTGAGCGAGCTCGCAATCGTTCCGATTAACAAAAGCAATTACTTTATCAAGAACTCGGTCAGGCTCGAATAGCGTAGCGAGATCTCATCAAGGCGGGTCTCGGATTCACCGGCGTCTTCCGCGCGCGTTCGCTCGCGACGCCGGGGCCGACGTCCGGATGGGAGACGTAGCTCTCGTCCATCTCTCTCGCTCTGTCTAACTCTCTCTCTCTCTCTCTCTCTCTCTCTCTTTCTCTCTTGGCAAAATCAATCTCGCCCCCGTGGCGATGGCGCGCAAGAGCCCAAGAGAATCGCGAGTCTCCCTCCAATTCCCTCGCTTTCTTTTACCCCACGATCGGGGAAAACTTCCCTTTTGGGATTCCGCCATTCGCCTTCTCTGACTGCTCTACTCTCTCTCTCTCTCTCTCTCTCTCTCCCTGTCTCTCTGCTCGCGTCCGAATATACAAAAAAAAAAAAAAAACAAGAAAGGTTGAGCGGGTCGGCAGGAGGCGGGGAGCGAACCGAAGAGGTGAAAACTAATTTCTTGATAATTTGCGTCGCGCGCTAGCTGAGTGTCAGAGGGACTTCCAACGTCCCCGTCGCCCCCGCGGGCGCGCGGTCGCTTTCGAACTCTCGCGAAAGTTGGAAACCTGCGCGTTTACCCGCCCCACCCACCCGCACCTTCCGCCTCGCCCATCCTTCTTTCTCTTTTTCCCAGTAGCGGTGTGTCGCTCTGTATCAGACCGAGACTTACGAGTCATTCGCTCCTTTTCGCTCTTCGTTTCTCGCTTTGTTTGTATATCTACACACGCGCGCGCACATCTATATACATATATATCTGCAACTTTGAGAAGAGAAAGCGAGAGGGGTTGAGGATAAGGGAAGGGGTGGCGAGAGAAAAAGGTTGCGCATGCCTTCGGTTATAAAAGTTTATTTTAATCTGCCGAGGGCTTCAAAAAGTTAGCGCCGACTTCTTTCGAGCGTCCACGGGGATGAAATTTTAAAGGGAAGTTTTGAATAAACATATATATATATATATATATATATATATATATATATGTGCAACTAATTTTGCGGTTATTCGTCGAGAAAAACTGCAATACTTGTATTTCGCACTTCCTCTCTTAATATACGATCGACTTCAATGATCGGTACCTGCCGTAAACATTAAAGGGTTTGATTTTTGGCAACCAGATATTTTATTGACTATATACGCTTATTAAAGATTTAATTAAAACGGCCTCATTAGATATCCATCAGTATAGAATCATTCCGACGATAGCCATTAAAATACTGTGAGAGATTAATTTATAGCCGGCTAGTTTCTTGACGCGCGATACGAATATATGTAGTAGAGTTTAGGTTAATCATATAAAAGCAATGGTAGTGCATTAATCATATCGACGTCGAAGACTATAAGTAGAATAAACTTTCATGTTTTGAATTATTAATTTTGTATAATATTACAATTACTTCAATGAGACGATCTAAAGATAAAATTAAGTAAGCTTAAAAATTAAAACCAAATAAAGATCAAATTTATAGAATACATGCATAAGATAGTATCTGACCAGTAGTTACAATAATTATTTCGAAGAAATTCAACAAAAATATGATCTAAATTTAATGTAGAATCATTACAGGACCTTATCTGTATTATATTCATATTAATTCTTAGAGATTTTTCGGTAATTTACGTCAATGCGCATTTACTTCAAGATTGGAAAAAATTTTGAGAACAGATTGTCGAACACTATACGCAGTATTTAAAAAAGATAAAAAAGTGCATTATTATGACCATAATTACTTTTCTGTCAAACTCGAGATAAATGTATTTTCATGTCTGCAAGCCAACATAAACTATTTTATTTTTAATCTCCCTCTCTCTCTCTCTCTCTCTCTCTCGCCCAGAATCTTACAATATCGTATATTTAATCCACAATTCTGTATAAATTAGTGGTTGAACATCTTTATCCTCTTACATCTTTTGCTTCACAAATCTTCTGTTGGCATAAGTGTTCGATGCAACTTACTTCACATTCATATATATATATATATATATATATATATATATATATATATATATATAGTAAAAATAGCATTGAATCGAGAAATAGATATTGAAAAGTTTAGCTTCACGGAGCAAGTCGAAAAATATTTTCTTTTACATACATGACCCCGTATGAAATTATCTATGAAGCGTGAAAAATAAACCTGCAAACTGATGTAATCGTGTCTAGATTCATTTTTGTGAATATATATATAGCTATATTATTGGTTTTGCATCTCTCTCTTACACACTCACTCTCTCTCTCTCTCCCGCTTTTTCTCTCGCTCCTTCTCCTTATTTCACTTTTCTCTATTGTCTACTCTTCTAACAATTTCAATCTCTACGACTCCATGCACAGTCGCTCTCACAGTACTCGTTAATCTATATGGTGTTTAGAATCAATCGTTCCGTTCACCACAAACGATGAAACTTTTCATCCCTCTGCCTTAATACAACGGCACATATATATATATGAAGGACGCATGACCCAAGTCTCCATCTATGTTCTGGAAAGACAAAGGAAAAAAATGAAGAAAGTGTTTCTAAATTGACGTGCCTCCTCCCCACCGCTATCGATCGGCGGGTTTATGAAAATGAGGAAGGCGAGATATAGAGCGAAAGAGCGAAAGAAAGAGAGAGTGTGTGTGTGAGAGAGAGGGAGAGAGAGAGAGAGAGCGACACAACGCTATAAAAAGTATCAAAAATCGATCGTACGTGGTCTTCTGCAATATGCCCACACCAGATTCAACGTCCATCAGCTGCTTTCCATATGAGCACCTGTGGGCTCGAAAAAGTTCGCCTGTGTCCTATCGAATAGCTACAGACTATATATATATATATATATATATATATATATATATATATATATATATATATATATAGCATCTGACCAATGGTACCAAGTTCTATATACGTAGATACACACACACACAAACACACACACACACACACACAAGGACACTATGTACGCATGTACATAATACACGTGCGCATATATATATATATATATATCTATATAGTGCACACCAAGAGCTTTGTCGCGGCCAACGGCCATCGCGTCAGCAGCGAGTCCGAAAGAAGCAGGAAGGTGAAGAGAGAGAGAGAGCGAGCGAGCTCGCGGTCGCTTTTTCTCCCTTCGCCCCACCCCGATGATTACAGGTTGGCGTTGTACGCGTATAGCACCTTTTGGCACGCCTCCGAAGGCGCTCACGTACAATATATGCGCGTTCTCGCTCGCCCTCCCTCTCTCCCTCCCCTCCTCCTTTCTAACTCTTCGCCACAAGCCGGGAATATATATATATATATATATATATATATATATATGCACGAGAGGACGGACGTGCCCTCCTCTATATCCAATTTTCTACAGGGGGCGGGGGGAGAAACCATAATCACAGGTTACCGCGGATCGCGTGTCCGCAACATGGCCGCGTCGAGTCACGAACTCGTTCTCTCGGTCTCCCCCCATGCGCCCTCCCCCCCCCTCCCCACCCCACCACCGCCGCCCTCGCTCCTTTTTATCTTCTCTCATTGCCGTCGAGCGTGCGAGTCTGTTATTCCCTTTCCGACCTCGTAACCTTCCCGCCGTCGCTGCTTCGACGAGCGCACGCCTTCCTCTCGCGAAGACCTGGTAGGCGCCTATTCGCCTCCTTTGCTCGGCTCTCGGACCTGGACGGTCGTCCCGTCCTCTCCTCTCTCCTCCCCCTATCCCTCGGCTGAGCGAGTTTGCGGTATCGGCTGTATGGGATACTTTTCTTTGCTTTGTTTCTTCTTTTTTTTTTTTTTTTTTTTTTTTTTTTATTTTGTCGTTCCCTTTGAGACAGGCTTAAACTCCTTCATCCTCCTCCTCCTCGTCTCTTTTTTCGGCCATTCGCTTCTTGCTCGCACGGTCGCTCGTTGATTCGTTGCCATCTCTCGGACTCAGCTGTATCTCGAGGCTTCTTTTGAGTGGCTATATATATGTGTGTGTGTTTAACTGTATACAGGGTATTGCAAATATGATTTTATTCATCAACGCCCAAGCTAAGGGTTGAGTGAGCGTTCGCTGACCGGTTGATGAAGATTGGCACGTAGCGCAAAAACTATTTACAACTTTTCGAAATTCATAATACAAACTCCGCATCCGACTGCCCTACCCGCCCTTCCTCATTGCCGATTAGCTGCAGCGAGAACTCGCGTTTGAGACTTTGTATGCGTGTACACCTACGCCCATCCATCCAGCCACGCACACGTGTTCATATACCAAAGAGCGGGTTGAGGAGAGAAAGAAAAGAGAGGAAGAGAGAGAGAGAGAGAGAGAGAGAGAGTGGAGTGATTTCTCTGCGCCGATCCTCTTGTAGTCTCTCCATGGTGGCGAAATTCTGTGAAAAATATCAGCGACAGACGTATGACTCGCCGATCAAACCCCCCGGCGATTTTGTCATCCACGCTACACGATAATGTACTCATATGCATTTCTATAAACACGTCTCCGTATACGCGCGTACATTATATTATCCTCTGCTCTTCATGCACGGGGTTAGAATTTATCTTTGCCCGTGCGAGAAAATGCCCCGTGGGGAAAATTACAAATGACGCGAGCGTGCCGATTACTGTTCCGATCTCAATTTAACGCCTCTCAGAAATTTAAACAAAAATGTACGTTCGTCAGGCACTATAGGGGCGACTCGACTTTATCGCGCAGAAGATTGTCAATCCGCGATGACTTTTTGTTAAGCCCGCTCCTCGGCCCTTAATCTCGCGCGACTGCGCGCGGCTTACGAGCAATCTCAAAATTTTAAAAGTGTTCTAAGGGAATTTTAAAGAAGCATTTTTTACACCATGAGCGAGGAGGCTCGACTCGGTATATAAAGAGCGAAAAGATGAAATGGCAAAAGTTAAAGTGTGCCACTGCTTTCGACATCGAGAGGATCGGGATATTGTCAGTTATCAAATGCGAGTAAACTTGTACCTAAAACAAACATTTAAAGAATCCTAATTTGAAGAAATTTGAATTCCTAGCTTCCCTTTAAAAATCTGAGAGAAGCTTCAGCTTCGGTTTTACAAAAGATTTAAAACTGCCAGATTATCTTCAGAGGTCGCTCGTACCATCTTCGTTTAAAAGATGACAATTTACGAAGATGCCGCTCACTCGCGTCAACTTCACGCGACAATAATAATATGATCCTCGTTTATTATAATCGCCAAAAAATCATTGAAGAAAAGGAAGTATATTAATTGCATTATTATTAGCGAATTATTTCTATAATAAACGAAGCACTGTTTTGTTCTGAATCATTAGATTATGCTAAAATTATATCTTAATCATAATAGCGGATCGCTGCCTCTATTTACTCGCGCTGGGTGAATTTAACAGGTACTTGCAAAATTTGATATGTTATCACCGGGGTATATATTCGTTAAATTGTATTCTACGATCGTTACAGCAAACTCGGCATTTAATTGATTTTTTTTTCTTAATTTACGAATCGCTCCAATTATTACTAGCGCGCTCGGCGGCGAATTTCTACGAACCGCATTTATTCGACATTCTTACGAATGCGAGAACAAAAAATCTCAGCTGTTGCGCAATAAAAATTTTACCACACGCTGCTCGACAAAGCGTTTCGAACGCTCTCATCACATTGTCGTGGAATAAGGCTCTTTTAAGGATTCCGACAGCCCCTTCGCCCTTCTATCATTGTATTGTTTAAAAAAATCTTTTTTTTCCCCCCCTCGAACACCGACCCCTTCGGTGCGATACATTCCTGATTCTACACAGACGCGCGCGCGCGAATACACACACACACACACACACAGTCATCGGGAGCTCAAGCGCCGAACGAGCTTAATCGACTTGTATTAAACGCAGACCATTCGGCAATGCTCCCCCCCCCCCGGCCCCGGCCCCAAACCAACGCCGACCGTCCGACCGGAAAACGAAGCAGCGCCCGTTTTACGAACTGCAATAAACAAGCCAATCGAAGTCGTGTTTTGCGGGCCGCCGAGCGAATATCTCGCGTATTAATATCCCTCGTCGCGGTCTATCCCGGCCTCTTTCCCACCCCCTCCCTCGCCCGACGGACCGCGCGCCCCCCGCTCCAGAATCGCTCGGGTGCCTCGCGCGCGAGCCCCGGGAGCCGGCCGCGCGGCCGCGCGGCGTTTCCTTCTTGTCTCCGGCGTAATCTGCGATCCTGCTAATTGATTAACCGAGCCCGAGAACTGCACTACCGCGGCCCCCCCCCTCCGGACCCGGCCACGAGCTCGTAATACACTCTCGGCGGGGTTTTGTTACCGAATCCCCACGGAGCCGCATAAATCCGTAATAGAACGTGTGTATTTTATATGTACGCGCGCGTACGTGTGTGCGTGTATGTGCATATAATCGTACGTGTGCGTACACGAGTATACACGTGAGGTATTTCCCATGGTGTACTGATATATAGATCTATATATATATATATATATATATATATATATATATATATATATATATATATATATAAGTACCACTATACAGCCTATATTCGGAGGCGTCGACGTTGTCCGCTAATTGTACTGCTGGTACACGCGCGCACTCGCACTCCCACACAGGCACACATTCATCATATATCAGGAAGCCCGCAGTCAATGAGGCTCGTTATTCTTTTATATGAGAGCCGGCCTTTTTAGCGTTCTCACCTTCAGCAGCGCGTCCGAGCGTGTCAAACGCGGGAAAGAAAACTGAAGTAGATAATGTAGATATATGTATATATGAGGAAAGACGTCGCGGAAGTTCGATCTATAAATACATAACTTATTATACAGATAAGGTTTTTGTGTGTGTGTGTATTACACACACACACACACACACACACACACACATATATATATTTAATCATTTCCAACTAATCTCGATACACGAAAACACGAGTTTGGCAGGTTAGTTCTCGTCGCTTCATAGATAATAATAAATTACTGTGTCAAATGCGTACGCGGTCACTTTTAATTGAATTTTTTATGATATATATATATATATATATATATATATATATATATATATATATATAATTCTTTTGATAAACTACGACCCGTCAATATAACCAGGATAGATTAATGATTGTAACCAACTATTAAAATAACTTATATATACATATATATATATATATATATATATATATATATATATATACATATAATTCGTGACATCTTACATATTTTACCTGGGCCGTAAGAGATCTGTTTAAGTATAGACCTATGCAGCGAATGTCATGGAAAAATATAGGCAATAGTTGAAGATTCTTTTCAAATCGAAATTTCCTACCATTTTTCATATTTATTTTTATATCGAGGTTATATTATAGGTAAAAAAATCATCCTTTGAATACAATAACAACTGCCTCGTATGTGCGGTTGGTACGATAAAGATAATTTTAGATACAAGGAAAAAAGTTGAATGCAACCGCCACGATTAACGCACGGTGAATGTAACAATATTACGCAGCGTGTGGGCGTGAAATGCAAATTTACACCCGCGCGCCGATAATCTTGTCCGCTGATATCAGGCCAGGCTCTTTTATAAAAGTCTCAAATGTAATTTTATAATCCGTCGCATTAAGAGTGTAAAAACCTACGTTTTTTCTTTCAATAGCGCGGGTTTAGAATTTTTAAGCCGTAGTCTATCGACCCATTCGAGACTCAATGGGCATAAGCTGAATCTTTAAGCGGGACACGCGGAGATCAACGCATTGGCTGCCGTGAAAAAATAACGCAATCTACATGGTAAAGTAACAAATCGCGAAAGAAGAAAAAAACAATGAAAGAATACCATAAACATTGCTTCAAAATAAACTGTCGGCCCAAATAAATTACGTACTATATATAATATATATGTATTCGTGCTCAAAGACCCTTCGTGGAGCCAAGTAAAGGCGGTCGGTAACGAGCTCGTCTAATACGAAGCAATTTTGTATAGCCCCCGATTTAATGCCTCTCCTGCCTCTCCCTCTCCGACGCATTGAAACAGCAACAAAGGAAGAAGACGCGCGGCAGAGAAGAGGCGAGGAATTACAGAAGAGGAACGATAATTTAACAGCCATTGGATCGTCCGGCAGCGCCGAGGGCGCGATAATAACTAACTGACCCGAATGCCTTTACGGTACGGCTCTCGGTCCGCTTTGCCGACGCGACGTCGAGATGGTCCATCCGCCCATCCCCCCCCCCCCCTCTTTCATCCATCCATCCGTCAGATCGAAAAGTTCAGCTCGTCGGCGTAACGAGCCGCGCGCGGAGAAATGAGAAAGAGAGAGAGAGAGAGAAAGAGGGAGAGCGAGATGGAAAAAATTAGAATCCACCGTGCTTATACCGGGCCTCTATTACTCTCTGTCCTTCTCACTTTCTTGACTATATACGGAATATGCTGCGCGAGGAAAAAAAAAATATATATATATATATATATAAATCAAAACTCGCCCGCGGCTTTATTAATGCGTATATAGCCATATATACTATATATTTATATATATAGGGCGTAAGGCTGAATCCTCCTCGAGATCACCGCGAGCGATCACGACAAATTCTAGAAGATATACGACACGAACTCGTGCGCGTGCCACGAAAATTATCCCCTTCCACACGGATCCATCTCGATGACCCACCGTCGCGCTGGCATTTTTCACGAGTGCTTTTGTATGTACCGCCGCAAACCGCGCTACTCCGCCCACATAGCGATACGTCTCACATGCGCGCATCTTACAGTCGTTTCGCTCGTGGCCAGCAGAACGAAGTGGCGACGCGATCACTTCGTTGCTCTTCTTTTCTTTCTTTACTTTTTTGGTTCCATGTGTGTGTGTGTGTGTGTGTGTGTGTGTGTGTACGGTTGAAGCGAGCGAGTTTGACTTTTGGTCGTACGTAGACGTACTCGACGAATGGGCGGTGGGGAGACAAATTATACAGGAGGCGGTGCAGAAGTCCTTGTCCGACCACGCATCCGATGCGTCCACCTGCCCGAATGTGTGCGACAAAAGAAAGAGAGCTAGAGAGAGAGAGAGAGAGAGAGAGAGAGAGAGAGAGAGAGAGAGCATGTGTCCCGAGAGAGGCGCCAGAATGGATTGGCTATTCATATATATCTACCCACACAACATATATATACCGTTGTGCATAAGCTGGCGTCCGCGCTCGGGCGAAAGCCATAGCGGGTGGGCGCGACCGAGGACTACCCGGGCCCTTCTGGACGTCCCATCCTCGTTGGGACGGGGCGCGCCGGAGGAAGCGGTCGAGGAAGAAGAGGGACAGCCCCGCGCGATTTTCTCGCATTTTTCTTCCGAACCCTCGCGGGGCATCGTAATTAGGGTGCTGACCGTATCAGCTGGAAAAAAAAAACCCGACACCGATCGCGCCGCGCGACAGTTGGCTCGAGTCATTTTTCTTTCTGTCCATCTATTTTTTTTTTGTTTCAACTCCTTTCCTTTCTTTTCCGAACAGCCGTTTTCCGATCCTCAGCTGTCTCCCCTATATATATATATATATATACATACATACCTATATACCTTTCACGAATTTCTGTGCGTATAAACAGACTCACGATATGCATTAATTTTCAAATAATAAAAAATTTAAACCTTACCAGTTTTGGCTATTAAATGTTATCGAAATTAATTCGATTTTACTCGTAAAAACTATCAATGGATGCTTGTCGGAGCAACGATTTATTATAACGCTCAAAATTCATTCGAATTTCCCGAAGACGCGTTACGGCGGCATTGTTCCATTTGTTATACGTCTTCGAATCCTTTCCGTTAGAATTAATATGAATGTACATGCACGAAGCTAATGAACTAATCCTCAAATAACGGGAATGATAAATAAAAATTTTGAATTAAAATTAGCTACCGAAGTCATTGGTATGTTGAAATGTTCGACGCGGTCTCATTGAAATTAGAAAGGTAACTTTATTACACGCACAGATTGTTTCATTTCTGAATTTTAAGCGTATTCGCGCAATACGACGGGCAATGATTTTTAGATATTAAAAAAAGTAGATTGATACATTTTACGTAGGATCGTGAGTGCATGCAATCGCCTAGTGCCCGCATACTGGAGGAATAAGTTTGAGGATTACGATGACGGAGCTATAACTCTCAAGTATTGACTCAAACACCGTAAATCCACAGTTTTTATTTTAAATAAACGGCAATTGATGCGAGCGAACCGCAATTAAAGTACGCCTCCTCTGTGCGCGCCTTAATAAAATTTCCATTTTTATGTGTGTCGCCTCCCGTCGACGCTTCACTACGTATTCTAAAAATTAAACGGGAACGTCGAAAGGCCAAAAAATACAACCAAAAGAGAACAAAAAAAAAAAAAAAACTCGATGTAAAAATAATTATTTACGGAGTAACGTATATCAAAATTAAATTCTGACAATTCATCCAATGTCATATACCAGATACTATATTGTGTACGACGCGTTTGCGAATCCAATAATATATATATGGACTCTGCAGAAATTTTTTACGCAAAACCAGATATCTCATCGCCGTCAGGGTTTCCTAGTCCCATATATAAATACACTTGGTCCTAGATAATCGCTACGTACGTATATATATATATATAATATACCAGCGGCCGAAAAAAAAGCCGCTGGCGCGCGATCGCCTCGCAATTATAAGTCATGCCCGACGTTCATAATGGCCGCTCGCCTTTGAGCCGGGGCGGAAGTCCAGCGCTGGGGACTTAACCAGCGGATCGCGCGTATAATACGCATGCATAGATCAAAGTTATAAAGGCGAAAGGTAACTCGGCGAAGCGCGCGACTTACGCGTCGATATAACGAGGTCGTGCAGGTAAAATACTCGATCTCTTAAAAAGATACCGCGATAAAGTATGAGAGACGTACTCGTGGACGTTTTTTTCTCAGAGTAAAAGGTTTCGGCCTCGTTTTCTTTTGTTTTTTTTTTTCTTCAAAATAATGCATCGTACGAACGAATTTCCAAGCGAACGAGAAAATCCGTTAATTTACTTCTTTTTTCAACAGACGCAGTTTGACAGTTCAATGGCTCGGTCTACCGACACTCGTTAATTATCGAGATTTTCGCTGCGTAAAAGAATAAACGCTGGAAAATTTAGGCGAAAACAAGCGATTCGCACTTGTAACTCGATCGAAAAGCTCTCCGTCGCTTCTCCAGTGTTAAAATTATTTTATTTTTTTCTTGTTTTTTTCTCATATAGAAAACGGGGACAAAATGAAACGGCCAAAACGTCCCCGGGGCTGAATAATTTTACGGCATTGTAAAATTCTTGTATATATGAATTTTTGAACGATCGATTCTTCCTGCTGATATTTTACGTCGGTCCTTTGAACTGGTATTACATACGTCTAAGTGTACACTTTACGGCACCGCCGACCAATAGTTTCAATAGTACCAATAGTTGGTTTCTTTTTTGCCCCGACCTTATCTAAAAATAAAGAGTTGCTCGCCAAGCTCAGCCACAATTATCATCCTTTGTATCACGAATTCGTGTCCCGCGTTGGTCAACGCCTCGATCCG
>JACCIC010000053.1:930000-1030000 GCA_018907035.1 Sycobia sp. Sy_11 | reverse complement strand
GAGGATACTTCGACTATATACATATATATACAGACATATATATTTAAGAAAGGGCTTCTCAGTAGAGCCGTCGTGAGGAGGGATGGCGGGGAGTGGGGGGCGGGAGGCGCGTAAAAAAGCCCCGACGGACGTCCGTGCGTGTAACCCGACGACATCCGGGACGGTGCCTGGGACATACGTACGCGCAATAGGCGTGGAAGCGGCTCGAGCCTTGATTGACGGCCACGGGAGCCCCCGGACCAATCCGCGGCGCGCGGCAGAAATGCCGATGAGGCCCCCGCTTGTCAATCATCCCATCCGACTGCGATCCCGGGCTGGCTGCCCGTCCCCGTTCCTTCCCATCCCCTCCCCGCCCTTAACGCCGACACCACCACCGCCACCCCCTCACCCCGAACCGTCGAGGCGGCGCGCGCAACCCCGTCGCCGGAAGCTCTTCTGATGGATTCACACCCTCGAGCGGCCACTTTTTCCCCTCCCTATTCCCCTATTATATATATATATATAACGGAGCGCGGCATATCGCGTCGGACTGGAGCCTAAACTTTCAGGCTCACCCCCACCCCCCCCCCGTCGCACCAACTCGGGTAAGAAAGAACTTTGCATTGACTCGCGCGGCAGAAGAGGCTATAATAACGTCGGTTATACCAGGAGAGAAAACTGAATTTAACCCTCGTGAAGTGTCGAGACTTTTGCGCGAGACCGGGGCGAGGAAGGGGAGGGGGGGGGTTATATAACCGCGCGCTACGCGGCTTAGATACGGTGAATGTATAAGTAATCGATAAATATTTTGCCGCGAGATTAAGTTTGCTTTTGAGTTGGCGAGGGAGCCGATGATACACGTATATATATATATATATATACTAGTGCGAGGGACACACCACTGAGAATTTGAATATGCGCTTTGATGCTGAACTTTACGAAAAAGTTATCAAACAAATTGCGCGTGATTAATGATTATGTATTTGGAGAAGAAAAATGAACCGAAGCCGGATAAACGCGTTGATGCCGGTAGTGTAAAATTAAATAATATTACATGTGAACATGAAATTATTGTAAATTTTAGTTTTTTACGCTCTCGATCTACGTTTAATGAATTAAAAGCTTAAACAGTATCATCAAATGGCATAAAAATCTGAGCAGTTAGAAAATTGTATTTACGAATTTTCTATTTTGAATTATATGAACTTTTATTTCTATAGAGGTTTATTGTCCAAATTTGTTAAAACTTTGCAGCAACAAAATATACTGATTATATAATGAATATATTGAACAAAGGACATGATTGGTTGAAATTTTGAATAATCCATTGTTTGTATGTATATTATCTCAAACATATGTATACTGTTTGTTCGATTGTCAAAAAATTGACATCGACAGCCACTTACGTACAATACAATAAAATAAAATGTTTTTTGAACCATCAGTTTTATCTTCTGACGATGATACAAAAAAATTTTTTAACTTACTTAATTTTGTCATTAATTTCACGTGCTTATGATCTTAAGTCAAACAAATATTTTCTAATATTATTTATGCGCAGAAATGCAAAAGGTCGTTTTTAATTTATGCCCTCAATTCACCTCTATTTCACATGACTATAAAGTTCTAAGTATAATCGTCAGATAATATGAACAAATGGAACATTTTGAAAATTTATTTTGTAGCTATCACTGCTGCATAAAATTTTCCAATCGTTTTCATTTCCACATCGTTGTTCGAATTTTCTTGAAACTTTCCAGCGCTACAGATAGAGGAAAATAAAGCGCGCGATGAATTAAATTTTTTCATTCACAATAATATTTACACAAACTTTAAACATTGACCACGCCGGCGCCATGAATCTGCAAAAACAAAATAAAATTATCATTAGAATTATTATAAAACTATATAACGACATATTGTGCATGCTGTTTTGTTTCTTTTTTGTTGCACTCGCGCAGTCGTTACAAAATTACGTATATGCGCGCGAAAGTACATGAAATACGTGACTTGCCCCACAATAGAAACACAGGTGTTTACGTACAAAATTAATTTTCCAATTCAACGACCATTGTCCCCCCCCCCCCCGCCTAGTCACCCTATATGTCTATGGAAAAATCGATCGATACAATTTTCTGAGCACGTCGAGGGATACGTCGAAAGAGAATGAAGAAAAAAAATAGTATAGTCCAACGCCCACGTGATTGATCGTCATTCCTGAAATTAATTACCACTCGCCGATCTCTCAATATTATATAGGACTTAAAAGTGCATTCTTCGCCCCGACGACCGGCGACTGCGCCCCATCCCTATATACGTATATAGGGACCCACGCGCGTCTACACGGGCGTAACTTGGCGCGAAAGCGCCCAAGGAGGATCTCCCGGGAGAATACACTGGCGGGAGAAACTTGGCCTGACGCTCCACCTCCTTGTTATCGCGTTGCGTCAAGTTTCTTACCCGATAACAATTAGGCGTCGTTCCCGCGTCGACGCAAGATACAAACCCCGGCGGCGGGGTCCCGGACTTACCGCGCGAAACTTTCCTCAAGGAGTACAAGTATCCGCAGAATGTCCCCGCGCTTCCGCTTCCACTCCCTGCCGTCGCTGCTTACCAAACCCCCACCCCCCCCCCCGCCCCCAGCGCTCCCCGCGCCACTTCCACCGCTCGTGATACGCGTCCCCTCGAAGACGTTCGAATGTAGATTATGAGATACACTATATACGTATGTGCATAATAATGATGAAAAGCGCATATGTGTTTGTGTGCGTCGATTGTTCGAAATCGTAATGAGCGTTCTAATTTTTGAAATCTACAACTGTTCGATTGTTTCCGATTATCTATCGATTGTATGTATCGATCGTTCATAAAAAAATATCTAAACAGGACTAGTACCGTGTATTGGTATTCGTATTACTTCGCCTTGGAATACATCAAGAGTACATTCAGCTGCGTATTTCTTATTCTACTACATATGCATTTGAAAAGAATAAATTATAATAAAGTCCCAGAGAGATATATTTCGAATTGGTTTTAAATAGAATCTATTTATACTCCGTCCGGCATTTCTGCACAATCCTGCTCGATGAACCTTTACCCTAATCATTATACATCGAGCAGCAACTCGAACAGGATCTGCCATATCAATTTTTTTTTGACGTTTACAATATTTCTGTTTCATTTCGCTCCCTGACGAATCCTTTATGCCCTCGCGCGGACGCGGACGGTCGTTAATCATCCCTTGTTAAATAAAAGCGCGACAATGGGGAGCACGCAAAAAATAATTAAATAGAGAGAAACCAAACATAACGTAATTGTAAGAGTACAGTTGTGCACGCCAAGCAACTAGTATAGCTAACTTCTCGAAAATGTGCTTCGCAGAGAATGGCCTGCCAAGGAGATTAAGAACGGCTTACACAAATACCCAGCTACTGGAGCTCGAGAAGGAGTTTCACTTCAATAAGTACTTGTGCCGGCCGAGAAGAATAGAGATAGCGGCGTCCCTCGATCTTACCGAAAGGCAGGTGAGGATAGCAAAAGAAATGTCTTATTACTATTATTATTATTATCATTATTATTGTAAAGCGCGCTTTTGATTTGTTCGAGAAAATCTTCTTTTTATCGCTTAATGATGTACAGATGTACGCGAAGCGAAGCGTCACGGTGGCACAGCCCATTAGTATATCATGTCTCGGGATAATTGTATGCTTGGACGATTCGCGAGAGGAGGCCTCGTAAAATAAAAATCCAGTAGCTTTTTTTCTTAATCGCGTATAGAATTCGCGATGCTCGGTGTACAAACGACAGACGAGTCGTTTCTCTCCAAACGTTTAGATATTGAAAATTGATCTCTTCTTAATGCACACACGCACACACGCGCACAAATATAGGTAAAGGTCTGGTTCCAAAATCGAAGGATGAAGCACAAGCGCCAAACGCTGAGCAAGGACGACGGCGACGACAAGGACGGGGGCTCGTCCGACGGTCTCGAAAAGTCCAAGAGCGACAAGCTCCTCGGCATCGAGGAAGATGAGAAGAAGAGCTGCCACAACTGTGATATTTCCGGGGTTGGCGACGTCGGCAGCACGTTGTCCGGCGACCTGACCGATCTGACCTCCATACGCGGCGGTGGGCTGAACAACAACAACAATAACACGCCAAGCGCAACGAACAACAACAACAGCAGCAACAATAACAACAACAACAACAACAGCAGTGGCAGCACGACGGGCTTCAACGCGAACAGCAACGGAGCCAGCAGCGTCGGCAGCACCAACAGCGTCTCCAGCAGCTTCGACAAAATGATGGTGGACGAGGACTCGCGCTCGCGCGACGGCAGCGACGTCACATCGCCCACCCTCTCCGCGAAGAAGCTCGACGTCAGGGTCAAGGTGGAGGCGGATCACGGAAAGAGCCCGGGCGGCGGCGTCGCCAAGCAGCAGACCAGCCTCGGCAAGAGGTCGCCGTCCTCGGGCGTCGGAGCCGGCAGTAAGGACGCCTGCTCGATGAGCAGCAACGGCGTCCTGCTGGCCCTGCCGGACTCAACGGTCGGCACGCCCACCCTGCCCGGCAGCGGTGCCAGCCAGCAGCAGGGCTCGTCGACCAGAAGCCTGACGCCCTCGTCGACGCCCGGCACCCCGGCCTCGGTGCAACTGCAGGGTAGCCCACTCGGCGTCCAGCAGCAGCAGCAGCAGCAGTCCGGAGGAGGCCCGGCCGGCCACACGGGCGTCTACATGCAGCGGCCCCGTAGCTCGCCCTCCTCCACCTCGAGCGGAAGCGGTGGTCAGAGCCTCGGCAATGCCCCGGGCGCCGGGATATCCTCGACGCACGGCGGTCGCGGCGGTGCCCAGCAGTTTCAGCAGCAGCAGCAGCAGCAGCAGCAGCAGTCCGTCTACCATCATCAGACGTCCCCTGGGATGGACTACAGGAACGGGGCCGTGCAACCGAGCGTCAGGCAACAGCAGCAGCAGCAGCAGCAGAACGCCTACCTGACCAGGGAGGCGGCAGTTTACCATCAGCAACAGCAGCAACAGCAGAGAATCGCTTACGGTGGCGATATCCATTCCCAGTACGGTCGTCCGAGCCACCAGACGCTTGGCCGCGTCAATCATCACGGCAGATCCAGCAGCGGGACCGCCGCCGCCGCCGCTGCCGCCGCTGCCGTCGCTCGCTCCATGTACAATCATCACTCGCTTCAGCAGTTCCACCAGCAGCAGCAGCAGCAGCAGCAGCAACAGCAGCAGCAGCAACAGCAGCAGTCGCCCCACGGACAGTACGGTGCTGCGGCAGCTTACAATGGATACGCTCAGACGGGAGGCTATCATCCGTCTTACCATGCGCGGTAAGTCGTTGAATCGCAATCTCGTCTCGGGTTTGCGCGCTCTCGCCCGGTCAGGACTCGCGTATGCACGGAGATTACTTCTTTCAGTCTATATATGTATGTATATATATATACGAGCAATCGCTGCGCATTGTGCTTTGAAACGGATGGACAATCGGATGATGCATGCATCAATCACGGGAATCGACGTTGTAGAAATTGAGATCGAACGGTGAACAAGGGTATATTTATATGGTAGGGGAAAGTTTATCCGGAACAATTGATTCATTTGTAGTATACATTTGCAGTAATCTACGTTTGATCGTTTTTTTTTTTAAATTCAAATATCATATACATCAAATATCATAAGTACATAAACATCTATATTTTGCTTAATAATCAAATTGCAAAGACTGGTTCTCTGGCATGGATCATAAATGTGAATCTTATGAAGAGAGGGACCTCTGATTGCCGCGAAAATGAATTCTACGAAAGTTGTAGTGCAATGCCATTCCAAAAATAATGTACTTCCAAAATTAATATTTCACAATAATTAACTTAAAAAGACTTCATAGTTAACAGAATTCTTTGACTGAAGACTAATTCTTTAACTTTAACTAATCTTCACGCCGAACTTGAAGATTGTAAAATTATATAGTTTTTTTTCATAGTCATCTGAAATTTGACAAAATTTGTACGCATTACAATATTAAAGATCCTATATATGCATTTGGAGCCATTCATTTCAGAGAATTGTTTTCCTGAAACATTTTTTTTCTCAAAGTCACTAGAAGCATATGACTCCGTATATCCAAAATAATTGTAAACATAAAAGTATCAAATTTTCTAAACCAGGGTTAGAACTTAAAACTTTATAGGATTCATTTAGGACAATTAATTTGATTTCCGATAATTGACATCAAATATATGATTCATATTTTATTACCTATTCATTTTAGAAAGTATCAGTTTCTACTACCAAAAATCAGATTTTCAAAATAACTCAATCGATAATCAGAAATCAAAAATCTGTAAATGGTAAACGCATAAAATGAAAATTTGAAAAGTTTAACAAATCCCCAATCCCAAACCTCAACTATACATAAATCACTTTAACAAACCTCCAAACCACATACTCCAAACTAATAAAACTTTGACCCACTAACCTAAAATCTATCAATTCCAAGCCCGTAATCTTTCGAACTCCAAACCGAACAATACACAATCTGCGTAACAGATTTCAAATAGCTGATTTTTGCATTATTTTTGCATTATTACATTATATTTGCGTTATTAAATAGATTTTTGCGTTATTACATGAGTTAGCGAGATTGTAGGTTGAAGGTTGGTATTACACCGTACTTGGATATAATTATGTTATGTAAATTTGAGGTTAGTGAGTTTTGACATGTTTGAATTTAGAATTTATGAGTTCTGGGGTTAATCAATTTGGTGTTTGTGGTCATAGAGGATTAGAAATGTAGGTTTGATTGATTTTACTTCTGTTAGATTTTTTGAATTTGAAATTCTGGAGCCTAGTATTTTTAATTTTTGGATTCGTGGGTCTAAAGTTACATCAGATCAAAATGTATTATTTTTTGCTATAAATAAGCGTTTTTGAACGTACTCTAATTTATTTTCATAAACTCCTAGGGTAGTGAAGAAAAAATACAAACGTATTTACATGAATACTCCAAAAATGTAAGAAAAATATTAAGATCTAATCCTATATGTTCCTATAACTAGGTATACCTAACAAAATCTAAACTTTTTCCCTAACTAAAATGCTAATAAAAGAGGGACAAATGTCAACTAGAATCCAACTAGATTTCTCTTCTCGATCCGATTATTAAATAAGGGAAACTAACCAAATACTACTAGTCAGATTTAAGAATGAATTTCTACACAGGCTGTGATCATTTTCAATAATATGTAATAGATACAGTAAATTGATAGATAAAAGAAACTTTTTGCTTTCATATCCTAGAAATCCCCGAAATCCTGATGATGCAATGATTTTGTTTACAATATCTTCGGTGTGCTCTTTCATTCCAACGGTATCCGCATATTATCAACAATAACGAGGCAATCTTCTCATTCTTATTTCCACAGAGGCATGCCCAACGCGAACGGCGGCCCTTACGGCCAAGCCTACCCTGTCAGTTCCGATCACAACGGGGCCGAGGGCTACATGCCGGGCAACAATTACGGCTATTCCCCGACGGCCGCGGCCGCTGCTTATCACTCATCGTCCGCCGGCAACGCCGAAGCCAACCCCATGACCGGACATCATCCTCACGCGGCGATCTCCGCCCAGTCCGGCCAACAACAGCAACACCAGCAGCAACAACAGTCGCAGCACTACTACGGCGACGTCGTGCACCACCAACACCACCAGCAGCAGCAGCACACGAGCGACGCGTACGCCAGCCACCACCACCACGGCGGCGGGGGCGTCTCCGCGCTTCACCCCGCGGCCACCCTCGACTATCATCACCGTGCCGGTGGCGTCGGTAACAAGTGCCACCCTGGCACTGCCGCCTACTACGATCAACAGCAGCAGCAGCAGCAGCAGCAGCAGCATCACCACCACCACCACCACCACCACGTCGGCGGTCAGCTGCAGCACGCGCACCAGGGCGGCGAGGCCTCGAGCATTCCCGCGAGCTACGTCTCCTCGCCCGACCCCTTCCCCGGCGGTCATCAGGGAATCGCCACCACCGCGACGGCCATAGCCGCCGCGACCGCAGCGGTGATAACCCCGCCGGGCCTCGGCGGCCAGCAGCAGCAGCAGCAGCAGCAGCCGGACGCCTCGTCGTCCAACTCGGCCGGTGTGCATCACGACGCGTACGGCGGTTACGCCGGCTACTACGGGATCGAGCCCACGACCACCCCGGCGGCCGGTGTGCAACCCCAGCAGCAGCAGCAGCAGCCCCCGAGCCAAGCCGACAACAACAGCAACAGCTCCTCGGACTTCAACTTCCTCAGCAATCTGGCCAACGACTTCGCGCCCGAGTACTATCAGCTCAGCTGAGCCCAGGAGCACGGGGTCGTCGTCGCGGCGGCGGCGGCGTCGTCGTCCTCGTCGCACGGGCCCGGCGACGGGCCGGATCAGCCCCAGCAGCTCGACTGGAGCGACGAGCAGTACCTGCTGAACGAACTCTATTGAGCCGAGTCGGCGACGGGGCCGACGGTCGGGCGCGGGTGGCTGTATCACGTGTATACGTGCACGTGGCTTGGTAGCGCGCGAGTGGTTCGGAGGAGGCGGCGAAGGGAGTTTTCTTTTTTCCGTTCGAACTTTGTACAAAGAGAATTCCAACCGTTTTTTTTTTTTTTTTTTTTTTTTGTTTTTCGATCAGCTTCCAACCCTCTGTCTCGGGTTGTTCGTCTCGTCGGTGGAAAGTGGCTTACTGTTACGAATAATATACAGATATAACGTCCCAGATTTTTTTTTTTTCCAGGTCACGCGCACGAGCGCGCATTGATTGTACCGACGGTAGAAGGCCGTTCTGCGCGCATTCGGGTTTGTGTGTCTTTTGTTGTGTTTTTTTTTTCTTTCTTTCTTTTTTGGTTAGGTCGTCGATTTCGGGAAGCCACGGTAACAAGTGCGGACCTAAGCAGATGTAACGAACGCGACGTCGGCGCGCGACTCGCAATTGCTCTCGCTCAACTCTTTCCCGTAATGTCTGGGAAATGACCGACCGCGAAACACTGGAGCGCGATCGAGCTCTTGCCGTCGCATAATGACAATTGTCGAATCTTCGTTGAAGACTGTGGGTTGAATTTGAAAATCGCGCGCCGGACGCTTCGTTAGCGCATTGTTAAAGACTTCGATTATAGGAGATTTTTATAATATGTGTGATATAGACGCAGAGAACCTTTCAGAAATACGTATATGTAGTATAAATTACGACCTCGGTGAGAAAGAGCGAAAGAGAGCGAGTGTGAGGAGGATGGGGGGGGGGGCAACGGAGTTTCCAAATTTCGAGCGATACCACGATCTCGCGTATAATGTATAGATAATAATAGCGCTTGATGAGCAAATGTATGAATTGTTTTTAATTTACATCGGCGGGACGTTAAATCACGGCAATATCGTAATTCTAGTGCCTACGTTGTATAAAGCGCAAATAAAAAGTGTATAGTTGTTGCATTAGATTCTAAAGATTATTTGCGTTCGTGTATGTATGTTATATATTACGTATGTTTATCGAATTTATTTTTTACAATCCCGTCCCTCGTTATTACATATTATATGATAGAAAGCGCATTTCATTTGTAACTCTTACTGTACAATGTAAACTAGCGGAATACACACATGAGTGGACACGCGCGTACGCGCGCACACACACACACACACACACACAGTATAGTTAAATAGCTCGTATCAAACTTTTTAAAATCGATTCTCGAGTCGATTAATTTATATACACTAGTGTGCGGTATGAAAGAAGTGTATAATTATATATATATATATATATATATATATATATATATATATATATATATATACGCATACATATACATACATATATAGAAAGCCCGTCTCTTGAACCGTCTCTTTTGTAGATTACATCTATTCGTCGCCTGTAGTTGTTGTTGTTTATACACGTTCACAATTAAATAATATAAATAATATAAAGAAAAAGAATGCTACTTCGATATGGCGTCTCGAAAAAAATTATTGTAAATTTTTATAAAATATACAATTGACAATTATTGAATTATATACATATATATATATATATATATATATATATATATATATATATATATATATAATGGTAAAAGAGAAAACCTTGTTCCGGGCGTAATCGATAATAAATGCAAGGAACTTTAGTACTGCGGAGGAAGGGTAATTGTGGGTGAGAGAGAGAAAGAGAGAAAGATAGTCAGTGAGCATAGGGATGATCCATGTAATAAATACAAATGACAGAGACCCACTTGTTAAATATATATATATATATATATATATATATATATATATATATATATATATACATATATAAGTATAAAGGTCGTAGCGAGGCGTATATCTACATTATACATGTCTGCGTTATACATAATATACACAGGTGTAACGAGGGCGAACGAGCAAATATCGAGCGAATTCGAATGAAATAGTAATAGAATAATAATAATATTAATAATAAAAATAATATTAATAATAATAATGGTAATAATAACAATAGTAATAATGACAACAATGAACATCGAGCGGCAGAACGCTTTCTAACGATTCATCGTCGAAATGTTCTTCTGCACCACCGCCGCAGCGCCTCGAGGCGGTGACACGAAGAGGACTCGGAAGCTATGACGAACTCAAATTTTTAGATAGTCTCCAATGTGTTGTATTGAAATTTTTGACCCTTATCTTTATGAAGATAAAAGAATTAATTAAAATGCAATCGATAAAAAAAAAAAACAACAACATTAAAACTATATACACGACGTCGTCGTTATTTCCATTATTTCATGACAATTCATTTTTTGTGCTTTTTTTTTTTTTTTGGTTTATAGAAAAAATCCAGCTGGTTAAGATTTCGTCGTACGTTATTGTTTTCTCGAATTGAATTTTTCATTTCGTTGAATTGCCATCGCATGTACCGGGAAGGTGGATAAAAACCGAAGCTCCAACAGTTGCCAGTCAATTGAGCAACGTGAATTCGCGGCCTTATTTCCATCCCGCCCCTTACCCTCCATACAGATCTAGCGACTTTCTACGGGTCGCGCACTGCAGCAGTGCGAAAGCTTCGCACATCATCGCGGAGCCGAAAGAGAGCGTCGGCCGCTCGTATACACGCAAACACGCCCCGACTGAGGATACAATAGGTGAGTATATAAACCTGCGATTCTCCGAGGAATGTATAGATGTATATATATATATATATATATATATATATATATATATATATAGTGCGACCGTGGAAAATGCGCGAAACGGGCATTCGGCAGGGGGACGGCGGTGGATGGGAGGGGGGGGGAGGAGACGAGGAGAGCCGACAGGCCAGCAGACGGCCGAGCGTAGCTCCGTGCGACCGTGTACGCGTGTGCGTGCGCGCGCACGCCGCGCACGGTTGAAGAGTTCGCGGTGACAATGATGGATGAACACAGGCCGTTGCGCGCGCGCGCGCCTTTGTACAGAAGCGAGCCCGCATCGCCGAGTGTCGGCGTATACGTGCCCCTGTATATGTATATATATAGTATTCAGAATACAGGCGCGTATATGCGCGCCCGCGCATGCATCCAGCTCCCATCCGCACCATCCGCGCGATGCGGTGGCATCTGCCGCTGTGCGCCGCCTCCATATACGTCTGCAATAACGCGCCGTCCCTTTCGCCGTACTACGGTTCACGCGTTCGCCGAGCTCGAGCGCTGCACCGAGCAATTTCGACGCTATTAGCCTTTTTTTTGCTCTCTCTCTCTCTCTCTCTCTCTCTCTCTCTCTCTCTCTCTCTCTCTCTCCATTACTCTATGCGCTAATCTTCCTGCATTACTGCGGGTGTCCCGCGCGATGAGCTTGAGCAGTGTGGGGGACGATGCTCGCTCGCCCCCCCTCCTCTCATTACTTTTATATATATAATTAGAACTTGGTCGGTGCCTCATAGAGCGATTAAAGGTAGCATGGTCGCTCGGTTCCCAACGTGATTAAGGGTATAATATACACATTGTTGCCCATGGGCAGTGCCGTCTCTCTAAAAAGGTCATATAGCTAGCTCATCGAGAACTCGGAGCTCTGCCAAGTATAATATATTTTATTTCTTTCTGTTAATTAAAAAAAAAAAAGAAAAAATTACAATAAATTCAATATGAAATTTTGGTTATTATTATTATTTATAGTACCGGAAATATGTGTTAACAAAGCTATAGACTGTACACTGTTGATATGTTTTTGTACTGAAATCTAATGACTATTTTACGCGATTGCCTTCTATTCCTGAAAAAATCGAGCACATTTCTATGAATTTCATAAGCAATAGATTATTTCTTTATGATAATTATAGTGATGACGATTATTCTTATTTGTAATAAATCGTGTTCAAATAAACAGCGACTTCTTATTATTCGAAGTATTATTCCATCTTATAGGTAAATAGAATCTAAGAAGTCTAATTTTTTTCCAATAGATATGTAGATATATATATATTGAATCAAACTATATAAAAGCTTATATGTAGCTGTATCAATTTAGGATTATACATTTGTTTTCAAAGAACAGTATTTTAAATAAGAGTTAGGAAAGAAAATCATAGGGGAAAATTGGTATTCGTCGCAAAAACCTGAAAAATCATATAAAAACTATATTGTATTCAATAATTTCTTATATCAGAATCGTAACCTTTTTTTTGGTTGTTAACGAATTCTTCAAGTATGAACTCATAAAGCACACGGGTTAAAACCTCGTCATTTTGAAAGACGTCAAGAAGTCAAACACACGATAATTCTCAAATCGTCCCGAGTTAGCGCGTTTATAGCCATGCATCTATGCCCCTCGTTTCGGTTGTTCGACGGAACGTAACCGAAAAAAAAAAAAAAAAAAAAAAAGAATGAATAAATAAAAACGGGACCGTCAGTGATGGAAGTATGCATATAAGAACCCGTACAACGCGCGCGCGCGCGCCCGCGCCGGTTGAAAGAGTCACCTCGCCTTTCGGTGGGCGACGGGAGCGCGTGCGGATAAGTAAGGGTTATAGCGCAAGGAGGTGGGGGGAGGGGGAGGGGGGGAAGCCCACCCGCTCGCCCTATAGAGCCGGGGCGCGCGGTCCGGCCCGGGAGAAGGTGGGGCGACGCGCTCTATATAGAGGAAGAGTCAAGGGTTACTGCGGATTCGAAGGGAAAGAGAGATAGAGAGCGAGAAAGCGGTAGGAGGGGAGAAGAAAGCGGACGCAAAAGGAGGCCATAAATCTTGCCATCGTCGGGGGACGACTCATTCACGCCACTTCACTTTCCGCCCGATATTCAGTGAAAGAGATCCGCCCGGGGGTCTCGCGGCCGGGAGAGTCGGGCGGCGGTGGTGGGGGGGGGGAGGGGGAGCGCTCCGAGGGCTACGGGACCGTGAGGGGCAGAGGGTTGGGGGTGGGGGGCTTTTCACAATGATAACGCGCGCGCCCGATGTTAGCCGCTGCCTCCTTCTGCAGTGCAGGGGCGGGGGACGGCCAGGGGGCTAATAACGCGATTAAAGCGAGAGCTCGTACCTTTTCTTTCGACCTCGCCCACCGCCTTCCCCGTCTCCTGTACAATTTTTTACAACGCCCTCGTCGTCGTCGTCGTCGTCGGATGCCCGTTCAAAAAGCCCGAGGAACGAACTTGTACCGTCTCCGAGCAGATTCTCGATAGCGAGCCACCCCCTAGCCCCCCCCCCCACTGCTCGCAGCGCTGCACGGACGATTAAATGCTTTTTCATCCGCTGTGCAGCAGTAACGCGCGCGCGCGCGAGCGCCCGTGACCGATTGGACGACTCGCGCTATCGGCTCTGGGGTTCGTTACGGGATTCTGTACGACGGAGCGATAATAATAGCGAACGGTTATACGATGGCATTTTAGGACGTTGCATATTGTGGCCTGTTGATTCGGCGTAAGCAGCGATCATTTTACGACGAGGCGATATGTAAAACTTTACTTTGCGCACTGGTTTATCGTTATCCGGTTGTCTGCCTTTTTCTCCGTCGAGTGTCCAGCGAATACGAGGGATGCATATAAGTTTCGGCGGGTTTAATTCGTCTCCGATTCTTCTCACACTAATCGAGAATCTCGTTCGAGAGTAATTGAACGATGAACGCGGAATCGCTAGAGAAGCGTCATTTCGTACATTTATATAATAAGTTATCTGACTTATAGTGTATACAATTCAGGAACTCGAATCATCGTGTTATGCAGGGATGTGTGAAGCTCGCATTTAAGCACTATTTGTAGTATAGAAAGTTTCTGTCTTCGATTCGTTCGATAGGTGTGTTAATTCACGCGTTCGAATTCAACGACTATTTGAAATCTGACTCTCTCGACTCATCTCTTTTATGGTCGGATACGACAATGACAATCCTGAGTTCAAATATATAAAAGTTAATCTGCTGACGATACTACATTTACGTACAGACTACACCGATTTAACTCCAATTATCTTTTCCAAATTGTAAAAATTTAGTTTACACACTGTTCTTAATGTGTAAAGTCATTACACTGCGCTAATTATTTATGCCATACACCACGCATTCAAATTTAATACGTATTTCAATTTTCGATCATGACGAATTCGCGACTGCCGCCCCCGCTTCGCTTTTTCCATAAACAACGGAATCGATTTCAAACTCCAAACCTTTGGTCAAGCCTTGATGTACAAATGCCACTCTCGGACAGTGATCGACCGTCTGAGAAAATTCCAATGCGCGATAAATGTCAATGATCTAAATGTCTCGTTTAATATACCGGGACGCGAGTCCTCCACGCGTACAAAAGAAAAAATTTGTCCATATTCAACGCCCGAGTGCGAAGGCAGAGGACTCTAACGAAAGACATTTATAAAAAATCATTCGACCATTACTCAAGTAATACACACGAAAACATATAGCCACAGCCAGCAAAGATACGAGTAGATATAATAGCTGTGGCGGAGGCGCTCGCGCGCCGTTAACGCTCAAGCGTTAACAAATGCTCGGGCAACGTATATCATATATCCCCCAAGAGAGTCAGATAGATGGCGAGAAATCAGTTCTGAGCAGCGAGAGTAAGGGAGATCGAGAAAGAGAGAGAGAGAGAGAGAGAGAGAGAGATATACGTATATTAGGAGAGGGTGCGTAGAATCTTGCACCTGCTCGGTTTAAAGCCACTCTCGACAAAGCGATGGAGAAGGATGTTGGGGAGGGGGGCAGAGACCGAGAGAGAGAGAGAGAGAGAGAGAGAGAGCGAAAGCATCGGGTGGAAAAAAAGCCACCGCGCGCGCCCGCTTATTGCGAGCCGCGATGCTCGCGCGTCGGCTGCTTTTGAGATATATCAGTTGCGGCCGCCGGAGCTCGCGCGCGCCGCGAGCGCGGTGTGTTTGTCGTGCGCGCGCAGCTCGGGGCTTATGATGGATGGGCGCCCGGGACCGCCCCCCCCTCCCCCTCGGTTTCGACGACGCGGATGAGTTAACTGGTATATATAATATATATATATATATATATATATATATATATATACAGAGCCAGCACGGTATATATACGTGCGTAGATATAGAAGAGCCGAGTGCGCATATATAAGTATATTAGACGTATGTGTATGTATGTTGTGTATATATATATATAGAACCATATATCCTTCCATACCACACTGCGGGATTAAGCGAGCGCGGAAGAAGAGAAGCCGCGCGGCGGGATGCAAATAGAATTTATATACACTCGTTACCAGTTATAGATATAGGTACCTTCGACCCCTCTACCCCCTCATCCCTATTCCGGACAAGGGTGAAACGTATATATATATATATATATATATATATATATATATATATATACTCGTATACAGCTCTCCTCAAGTATCGTTATGCCGTAGTTCCACGCTTATGAACTGCGTGTGGGTCGCCGGGTCAGACGGCCCCACAAAGGGCTCGGCGGATCTCGAGCTCCCCGGGCCAGCTCTATTAACGTGCAGAAATTAATCTTCGAGCGAGATATGCACGCGGGCTCTGAAAAATATCCGTTTGATGAACTGGAGTTGGCGATTAATTGTTGCTGTATAAGTCTGCATATTATGCGATTCGATGTCTCACGTTACGCGGAAGCTGGTGGCCATTGAAGGTCTGCGGCTGGTAAGTCTGCTCGAACGAGACGTAGCCGAAAAACCGTGCAGGACGGCGCGCGAACGTGTCGGCCGGCAATGAGGGGGCCTAGGGGTGTTGTGAATTTCTGGATGGTTGTATGTAGCTTGGGCGCCACCTGCCAAGACTATAATCAACGGTCGCCGCTCGAAGGGCTTGGAAATGGAAAAGAGCTGTCGAGAATTTGTCGATTACTCTGTGGAAGAACGGGACGGGCCCCGTAGACCGTGACGGCAAAGATGTTCGGTTATAACGTGTTATTCGAGGTTATAATTTTACCCGCGGCACAAGGACAGGTGCGAAAATTTCTTTTACGTGCCGCATTCGCACCAATACGTATAATTACGGCATTTTTCGGACCGAATCTTACTTTATTACCGAATCTTACTGAATATTCGCGATACCGCGGCCACCTGTGTTCGCGGCGAATGAAATCTATTTGGATGTTCTTTGGATTACTCCAAGAGTCCGGATTCCGACCCTGTTAATTTTCAAGATTTCGACGAGGGCCAAGGATAACGTATACTTAGAAGCAACTGCAATGATGTCCATTCATTGTTCCTCAGATTACACTTGAGTTATACTTGTCCCGCGATCGCGAAAGAATGTGCGAACTTACAGATAAATGGAACTTTCCAGAATATATATATATATTGAACCTTTGTATTCGACTTCCCCCGCTTATTGTGACCAATCATATTTGGGACATCCTGTATATATATATATCGCATGTCCATGGTTATTCAGTATCGAACTCGGCTGTAGTAAGCCCCCGGGCATATATGTGATTCGTTACAACACGAGGATTCTATTTTAGCTCAATATTTGAAATAATTAATTTTGTTTTCATTCGATAGTAAAAATAATTTAACATCAATGTCGTTGCAACGATAAGACTGGATTAGAATTTGATTTGCAATGAAAAATCCTTTACAAAGATCTACGATGATATAGGTTCGGTAAAGATCGGAGGTTCCGGGTGATCTGGCGATCGTGGTCTCGAGCGATTTCATTGTACCAATCCGCTATGTAAAAAATTTACCTATGCTTTAGTCAGAAACACATCGTAGACATTGGTCGTTAATCAGTAACAATAATCTTTGGAAGCAGGAATGGAGCGACGTTCGAAGCATAAAATAAAAAAGCAGTTTACGCGATTTCTGTTCGAGAGGTTCGTTATAAATTTGGATGGAAGAAATGTCTGTTGATCAGTCGCTTTAAATAGTCACGATGGAAAAATTATTCACCCGATCGAGGTTTTTTCTCTCTCTTTTTTGCCATCTTTGCCAGTTTTTATCGGGTTCTTTATCTGGTTGAACAATTGAGGAGTCGTTAATATTAGAGAAATATTTAAAACGATATATGAGTAAATAATCGAAAATATTTATTTTGAACATGCTAGCTTCAATTGCTCAGCAACTTTAACAGGCGCGTCGCGATCGAGTCTCATATCTGGAATATTATTTTCACTCGGGCTACCGAGCGCTTCCGAACGAATTTTCTCAAATAAAAATGTTGAAATACATATTGAACCTCCAACTATTGTCTTCACAATTTTCAATTTATTACAAGACGGTACCTTTTTTCTCTCTCTTTTTTTTCCTCATTCTCAACTTTATTGCGATAGCCGTTTGCAAAAAAACAAAAAAAAAAAAAAAAAAATTACCTTTGACCACCGAGGGCCAACTATATTTGCGGCAGCCCGCTCGCCGCACCCGCAGTTCTGCCTTTCTCCCGTGGCCCGGCGGCGCGCCGATCGTAACGTCAAAAATTCCTCGAACGATCCCCGTTACAAATGCCCTACTCTGCATTACGCGCCGCTGAACAATTCGCCCCGCGAGCGAGCATCGATCGAACGACGTATCTGCCCGTTGAATTTTCATATAAGACTAAAAAATAGTCCATAATACGTATGCGTATATCAAAAGAATAAAGGGAACGCCGAAACAGATTGCCGAACCGGTAAAAACAAAAAAAAACAACGATAAGAAAAAGAGTCCATTTTTCAGAAACGCGCGTTCGTTAATGCTAATAGGATCTTTCAACGTGAGCGATTGCTATATATATATATATAGACACGCCATCGAGCATTTTTCTCGCTGTTCTAAATATTTATAAATCAAAAAAAGTATATAGATATATATAATAAATGACCATTTCGTAACCGCTTGCTCGTGTTGCAACTTTATATTACGTATTGCCCTTCATTAAACAAGAGCTGACACTGATCATCAGTTTTCGACGTGTTTTATTGTAGCCGGGAAAATTGCCCGAAGTAATATTGCAAAAGCACACCCGAGATATAGACATAAATATTGTACGCGAATGCGTTTCCCTTCGAAATACATTATCATTCTTCTTCTATATACATAGACTTGTTCATATCTTTCTTAACTAATAGTCAAAAAGGAAATAAAAGAAATTGCAAGCTCGTCAGAGTTGCATTTAAATATTTAAACTACTTAAATATTTCAGTGGATCGCAGTCGCAGTTTTGCAAACTTTTCGAGTGATATTAAACGAACGAGGAAAAATACTGTCATAAAACTGCCATCCTTTTTTATTGAAATTTTCAGATAATAATTTTTTTGACAAACAATTGTTCAGACGCAAAAATTTTTATCATTTCATAAAAGAAACATGATTATAAATGGCAAAGTCTTTGTAAGATTGTGAATACTTAAGTTAATTATAGAATGTGAATAAGTAAGTAATTATAGAAAGGAATTTACATTTTTTTTAAATTTCAGCAGTGTAATCATTTGTTAAGCAAAAATTTTTCAATAACATTAACGAGATTCATATATTTTATAGAATTTTGGATACATAGATATTGGAGATAATATGTCAAAAATTCTTTTTTTACCCTAACAGTTGTGTGTTCCCCTATCCAGTCTCATAGTACGGAATCAAGAAACAACTACATATATATAATTTGGTATATCAATTCTTGCGTCATTGTTACAGCTATTAGACGGATCGAGACGCTCGTTTACAGAGGAGAAGAAAGCCTATTGAGGGTTGGATATGTTGGATGTATATCATAAATACCGATATTATATATATGACGCCTCGTGTCAAATAGTTGCGGAGCTCTCGCGTTCTCGCGTTTGTTTCTATAGCTCCTATATATATATATATATATATATATATATATATATATATATATATATATATATATATATATATATATATATATATAGATATATATATACAGAAAGCAAGATCGACACTTACGTATAGGCTGGCCGGTGAATTGCTCTCTTGTTCGACCATTCTTCGGTCCCTTCCCATAGACACACGTAGGTGAAATATCGAGGCTGTAATTACCGGCATTAATCAGGACACTGATGTGTTGCTTTTATATATATATATATATATATATATATATATATATATAAATCGAACAATACATATAATACAAATTGCGTGGTATAGATCAACTTTATTGGAATAACGTGTAAGTTTGTGTACCTGTGGCTATGAAATTTCATGGCCTTTGTCATCAATGGTTATGGAATTTCATGGTCTTTTTAAAGATCGAAAAATCCGTTTGGGTAATTTTTCAATTTTATTGCCCGACTGTACCGACAATCGTGCACGACATGGCGTGTCGAGAATCCAATGAATATTCAAGTGATCGATTTATCTTATTAAATATTACTATATTTTACTATTATTTCGTTGAAAATCATTTTAATACTTTTTTATTTTTTGAGAAAATATTTGTATCAGTATAAAAAAAACTGCATTTTCGTGAAAGCGTATTTTAAAAAAAATCACATATACAGTGAGTAACTTATAATTCATTTGTCAACGACGGAGGTAGAACGAAGTATAGATATGTAATTCATCTATATTGACAAACGTCAGCTAAATTTATAGGCTAAACTCTATATATATATATTTCAGTTCTTCCCTTACGTTACTAATATAAAAAACAAGAGAACGTTTCAGCAAAAATATTGTATCTCTAAAATAAGAAATTAAATAAACAAAATGTTGAACATAAATTCAAAAATGGCGAAAAATTCTTAAAAGTCAACCTTAAATTTTGTAATTATACGAAAAACCGAGTTAAAATATTTATTTTAATAGAAAATGTCTCTAACGTTTAGTGGGTATCATTAATGAATTTCTGTTCCAAACATTCTAATCAAAATTTCCTTTAAAAAAAAACTTTTAAGAGATGTTAAATTCCTTCATACACCAATAATGTCATAATACTAGTTCGAATTGAGAACATAGTTCCAATCGATCCGATTCTCAGGTTCGTGTAGTTTGAACCTTACATGCTCAAACTATTGAAATCCTGAACCTCTGAAGCTTACGATTCGAAATCAATTGTTGAACTGAAGCCATCGTTATGAAACTGTTAAAAAATTGGATATACCCCAACTGTTCGAATCTAAGGTCGTTATCGATTTGAACCTCATACGTTGGAAAAGTGTAAAGGTTCAAACCGTAATGCAACTGGGGACATAAGTAATGCAGGTTTTCAGAAAGTAGAGGTTACACGAACATAGAAAAATTTCTAGCCGAATATTTCGATCAACTATAATGACGTTCGTGCTGTCCCAGCGGTTCATTAAATTAACGCACTTAAGAAGCTGCGAGCGCTCGAAAGGCCTTCGGTCGGTCAGAGATTTGAATTGTTCGAACCTACAGAGATTCAATCAGATTCTAGCTTCAGATTCAAATCTGCGTGAACATTCCAAGCCGTATACATAATATATATATATATATATATATATATATATATATATATATATTAACCTCGTAAAACTGCTACCTACTTTTTATAACCAACATGAGAAGACAAAAAAACGTCGGCCTCTACGCGCAGTAAACAGAAACACTTGTATTTTCGACATCCTTTGGGTTATCTAACGAAACGTAACCTTGAACCGCGACTCGCGACCGTTGCGAACACCCATGGAGCCGACACAATGGGGGGGGGGGTATTATTAAAAATACTTCCACGAGCATTGTCAAGCGCGTATAGTGAGAGGGAGGGTGGAGGGGGGGGGACGATCGGTACACAAAGCGAGAGCAAAAGCGCTTCTCATTTTTCGCGAGCGCTCGCGTACACTTTATATACACGCCCGCGCATCACGCTGCCTACTCAGTCTGTTCGTCTCTCTCTCTCTCTCTCTCTCTCTCTCTCTCTCTCTCTCTCTCTCTCTCTCTCCCTCCCTCCCTCCCCATCTCTTTCTCTCTCGCAGTCTCCCTCGCCCCGAGCGCTCATCGATCGCCGACGACCTTGACGCCGATCCGACATCGACGACTCCGTATACAAATATACATACGCGTCTCGTTGAGCCTCTTCGTTCGCCGGGCAGGAGCGGCTCGATTCTTCATACGTGGTGCGCAACACGTTCGCGGCCCTATCGTCGTCGAACGGCGACGCGTCCTCGTCGGCGTGGGCGCAACGAGGGCGCAGGGGGACAGGAAGAGGCGGTCGAAGCACCGTGCACGACATGTAGTTATAATACATAATCACATATATATACGCACAGAGTTCGAAGCCCCTCGACCGCGGAGCGCGAACGACAACGCGCGTAAAATATGACTAATGACGGCGCGGCAGTGACGGTGGCGGCTGGCTTGGCCCCCATTGATTTCACTCTTTACCTAGCGCTCTCTCTCTCTCTCTCTCTCTCTCTCTCTCTCTCTCCCCACTGGGTGCATAAGTGACACATCTATCGACTACCCAGAGCCACCAGTCATGCTGAGGTTTTAACTATCCCGCCTGCGCTCTCTATCTCTCTTCTCCCAGAGACAAACGAATGCCAGAGCGAGAGGATGATAAACGGTCCCGCCACGCCGTATAAGAGGGTGTAGCGGGCTTTTAACAGAAGCTTATGTATTCCATGTAAACCTTACACTACTGTTATCCATTCTCTCTTCAGGCTCGTATACATATACATACATACGCATACATACACGTGTCATAGCCGTGTAATCGGAGTCTTCCACGCAAACGATGATTTTAGCGTTTGTTCTACTTCTGTTTCTTGTGTCCTTTTGTTTCAACGATCCATGCGTATATTATGGCCTATCAATATGTGCGCTACGAGATGTGCGGTCATGACAGATATTCTCGAGCGGCCTCTAATCCCTTCTGTTGATTGTCATACTCGATTGCCGCATTTGTGAAGGTGGAGGAGAAGTCGTGATTGCTTATAGGTATGTATATATGTATATACATATATATATATATATATATATATATATATATATATATATATATAAAGTGCGGGCGCGCTCGGGCGATTGTGTAAGTCGGTTGAACTTCTTTCCCTCCGAATTAATCACCCGCCTCTCCTCTATACACACAATAAATCATCGATTTTTCAATTTCGAAACCTGACGTTGAATAACTATATTCAATAAACGGGTAAACGCTTCGGCTGTTCCGTCTTTTTTCTGCTCCGCACTGCGCCAGGCCAATAGAGCGTGGCATAGGCCGCGCTTTGCGCAATGTGCGGGAGAGATGCGCAACTGTATAATATATATATATATATGTGTGTGTATATATATGTGTATATATATATATATATTGGCGTGAGCGTGCGACTGAGTGTATCTCTATAGTATATATATCTTTCGATTTACGGTGTTCCCATCGCGCGCAGGTGCCCCGTCCGTCAAAAACCTATTAATGAATGAAACTTCTTTCATTGATTTATGAAATCTTTCTCTCTCTTTTTTCTCTGCTCTCTCTCTCTGCCTCTCTCTCTCTCTCTCTCCTCCCGATGTTTTTGCTTTCACTGGGAGTAACTCAGCAAAGCATTATAAGACTGTACCTATAATAACGCATATGATATCTGAGAAACAGTAAGCAGTACAAATAATTCTATCGATAGTTCTATATATATAATGTTGATTAAACTTGAAAAATTTAACCTAATAATGTTTTAATTAATTTTTTATCATTCCCTACCTTAAGATTTTTTTGATCCATATATCCTATTATTATACTGGTATAATATAAAGCAGTATATAATCATAATGTAAAATAAATCAATATGATTCGCTTCCCACGACATTTTTTAATAATTATTTTACGACTCAACACCGCTTCATTAAAATGGACGTAAAATTTTTAATTTAAAATTTTTTGCAAGCATACGCATTCTTATGAGCCAATAAGGAAGGATTTCCATTATATATACACATCCAATTCGATTACCACCGTATCATAAAAAAATAATCATAATAAAAAAAAAAAACCAAAGAATAAGAAAGACAAATGCTACAAATTAGTCAAGTGCTCTTCGCCATTTATTTCCTTTGTCCGTCACTGCACCGCAACGCTCAAACAGACGGTCAATGAGTTTCGCATCGAACTAAGTATATCTCTCTCTCTCTCTCCTTTTCGCTTTCTCTCTTTCTCCGTCGTTCCCGCCTCCACAACGCGAGAGTCCCTGTAGTACAACCTATTATACGTCGAGCTCTCCAAGGTCTTCACCGAACTCCATTAATCATTACGTATATATATATATATATATATATATATATATATATATATATATATATATATATATATATACACGTAAAACAATATAGATAATTAATACGAGCTTTAACATATAATTGGTAGATGCGCGCTTGGTATACTCCGCCAAGTTATAATATATGGCGTATATACAGGAATGGGAACGGAACAAACTTGCTTTATAATATAAGAGTATATACGCCGCGAAAGGGGGTGTGGTGGGGGCATACCTCGCGCATACGCCGCATATGTATTGTATATCCCTGTACGGTCGATCTATCATACCTGCGGTTTTAAATATAAGTGTTATATATGAAGAATTCATATGTACATGTGTGTGTGTGTGTGTGTGTGTGTGTGTGTGTGTGTGTGTGTGTGCTAGCGCTCGTTCGCGAAATATATTGCGTACTGTAATAGACAATTATAGTATCTCACCCGTCACAACAGCAAAGTTTATTTAAAGGGTACTAGCAATCTACGTATAATTTCTTTTTCGTTATTTCAAAATGCCATGAGCATCTCATATTTAATATCAAGTTATATATATATATATATATATATATATATATATATATATATATATATATATATATATAAGTCCATGCTGCTCCGATGCCGAAGGACGGTCGCTTTCGTTCATATTTATATTAGATATAATTTTGATAATGCATTAGCAATATGCCAGAAATACGTTCAGCGAATCCCGTTTAATGAAATCCGCCAAATCTATATTTTCTAAAAGGATTTGCCGTATAATATACGCTCATATTCATTAACTATACTTTGACCAATTTATTAATTAGCAGAATTTTAACTAATAATTTACAGTCGTCAATAGTTGATAAATTATAATTCAAAATGCAAAGAAATTATGAATGCGACGGCCTGCATAAGATCGCGCGGCTTCGTATCTTTAATTCATCATGCGTCCATTATTGACGTAAAATGTTTTGTTTAAAACCACAAACTATGTAATTTCAGCTTTATGTGTAATATTATTCAATTTGAGAGCTTTTGCTGCGTCAGTTACGAATGATGACAATTCGCTCGGAAAAATTGGAAATATCATAAAACTTTACTGTAACGGCAGTGGCAATGGCAGTGTCGTATTGACCACCCCTAAATCTCATATGTGTGTATAATAGACGCGCAATCATTCTCGAGTTTTCTGAATAACTTGGAAAAAAAAGCTGTTGGAATTTTAAAAATTTTTCTTCGCTGCCTTCCGATATTTCCAGGAAACATATTATAATAAAAATTTTATCCCAAATTATCGACGTAATCATTATAATAACATCACTTCTGCACGACAAAATATATTATAAACTATATCACCGTGTGCTAAACTATGAAATTGCACGAGTACAACAATCCGTGCAGAGCCGACGACAAGACCACACGTGTACAATAACGCTCGAAATCGCTTAACCCGGCTCTTACTGACCGCGTTAAAAAAAAAAAAAAAAAAAAGGCTTGCTTAAATCGTCACACTATCGCGGCCGGATTCTTCGGATAATCTTATTACTGACCGGCTAAGGGACTCGAGCTCGGCTCTTCGCCTTTGCGCTCCGTTCATTTACCGGCGCGTCAACGATTTATCGTATCGCGGCAACGACAGCGCGGAAGTCCGAGCTTCACTGGTCCCCAGAGCTGTTTCAGGTAAGTATACATAGGTCTGTGGGGGGTTTCGCGTGATTCACAATCAATAACTCCCCACCGATCGCAACGAATGCTATCATTGGACGGACAAACAAGTAGATATGCAAAAAAGAGAATTTACGAACAAAAATATAGTTTTGCGTAGTTCACGCATTACTTTTGGCTTAAAAGAACGTGGTCTGGAGTTTTTACATTCTTTTGACTTTGTCAATGTGGATATTTTAGAACAAGTACAAAAGGGAAATTCTTGAAAGTATTCACGTTTTAAAGAATCCTAATAATGCGAATTTAATATCAGAGTCAAGTGATTTAGATAACGTTTATCATTTTTTATTGAATTGATTGGTTTTGAACATTTTGTGCGGAAGGGGGATTCTATATATTTATATAAGGTTGCAGTTGAGTCCCTCACGAGGAGCCGTGACGAGCTCGAAACGTTGGAGTAACAGCAGCAGAAACTTCAATTAAGTAAGGCTGGCGGAGGAGGGGGGGGGGAGAATGTCAGATTGTACTTTACTAATAAAAAATTTTTTCAGCTGATAAAATTTTCATTTCAGATTACTCCACGGGGTTGATTTTCAACAAGGACAGTCTGACTGCCATTATATTAGTATATAGTATATAGTATATAGTATATTTTAGTAGAAAGACTGTCTAAGACCGATAAAAATATTTATTAATTTTATCTAAAAACAGTCGACATAAGCACAATTAAAGTATTTTAAAATATACATACTTGTAGGCTATAATAACTTCGTATTCATTTAATGAATGTTCATACGTATATATCGGGGCCTGATACTATTAGGCGCCCCCTCCCTCCTTCTCAAAATCCAAGCCTAGACGTATGCTCCGTGTATTTTCTAGCTGAATCGTTGAACTTATAAGAAAGAGAAAAAAAATATTTCACATATATGACTCGATCACCAATGGTACATCATAATAACCTTAAAAATCTATCCTGTGAAAGAGTAAAGATGAATTTCAGGTAATTAATATGTGTGTGTGCGCGCGCACGCGCGCAAGCGTACCGCTGAAAAGATTAATGCTCGCGCTAATTAGTCCTATAAGCTCGTGATCTCGGACTCTCTCTCTCTCTCTCTCTCGCGCGCGCGCGCGCGCGTGTGTGTGTGTGTGTGTGTGTGTGTGTGTGTGTGTGTGTGTGTGTGCATTAGGAAAGAATCTTTCGCAATTATAGCCGACTCGTGATTTTTATGAATGGCAAATAGGATTCTCGAACATATAAAAATATATAGTATATATATATATATCCATCCTGTTAAAGTTACGCTTTAATCTCGCTTACATGGCATATCGATAATGTAAATAAGTGATGGCCAAAATGCCCACTTATTTTTTCTTGTTCTTGTTCTTGTTGATCTTGCCGTTACAGTTATAGTAATTGTTGTTATTTTGAATACTATGTCCGATTTTACGTACATTTTTCTCATAATAATCAATCTCTATACGTAGCAAATATGTAAAAGGATCCATATATCTAGATAGATCGAGAAAAATTCTATTTGACAAAATATTATTGAAAAATAATAACAATGCAAAAATTGATAAAGAGATCAAGTAAGTCTTTGACTAAGTCCAATCAATAAATGAGAAACAATATGAAGTTCAGCGAGTCTACACGTATACACACACACACGCGCGCGCGCGCGCACTCATAAGTATATCGTGCACGCAAACCGGTTCTATCAGTCGTAAGCGCGCGGGCCGCAGGTTTGTTTACGCCTGTGTTAACATGGCGTCAGGCTGTCTTTCCCCTTCCCCCCGCGCCGTCGATGCAGCCAGCGCGCCGAGGAATGGTTGATTTATAGGCGGAGCGTCTGACAGTAGACGCCACCCCCGAGAGCGAGCACCAGCTGTTTCGCGCGCGCACACCCTCTCTACCCCTTCCGATCGTCACTCCCCCCCCCTCGCCGCGACCGCGCGGCCCGCGCAGAGGCGCCGACTTATTGGCGGCCGCGGCCGATCGTCGCGACACCTGCCGCGGATTCTCGGAACGGTTCGCGCAACGGCTGGAGGGCCCACCGGCAGGACGGGCAGGTGGCGCGCGTATATACCTATAGCCGACGATCGGCGTGGCTATTGTCGTTGGTTACCGTTGGTAATGAAGAGAGCGACTTTATTCTGTCGTCATCGACGATCGGTATCGACCGATTGGGATGCCCTCGTGTTCGATCGATGGTAAATGGAAATAATCGCTTGTACGGCAAGTAGTGGGTACTAGTTTACCAATTTACAGTAATTTTACGAAAATTATTTTCTAATTTATCAGTGTTGCACAAACATTTTCGTGGCATTTACGTTTTATCAATCTTAGTATCCTAGTATATATAAATTATAATATATGTATTTATCATTTTCTAAAATGCATACATATATAGTGTATATGATTTTATATATATTTTTCAAATTATTGGAAAATTGTTACTACTTGTTTTTGTAAAAACAAATAATTTTGCGTTTGCTTTCATTGTAAAATTTAATTAAACAATTTTTAGTAACTATCTCGATCGTCCGAACTCTTACACATTTTTATATCACTTATTATAATATATTGTTATATATATATATATATATATATATATATATATATATATATTATTGAATTTTTATTAAATATAATAGATGGAATATGAAAATAAAGATATACGAAATAATCTTTTAATACAAACTTTATTTCCAACGAAGAAAGAAAAGACGTCTGTTCAAACGAAAGAACAACGCAAGACTCACTACAGTACTCGATAAAGAAAACTCTGCAAGCCCTTCTGAGAAGCCTAAAGAACCTTCGGGCATCTAAACAATAAACTCATAAATCATTTGCCGGGCAGGGCAGCAAAGACGCAGTCCGTAATAAGACCAAGTGGACACATCTGTTTACATATCCCTTACAATACTCTCCAATATTTAGTTTCATGTATTTTTTTTGTTGTTCATTATTTATAGAAGGCTAAAATAATCTAACACATATAATGGTTTTTTTTAATTAAATTTTATCCATTGTAGAAATAATTTTCGTAATACTTTCGGTCGCACTTTTCATTATTTCCCCAAAAACCAATTCATTTCGATTCTTTACCGCCACAGAATAGTCACCAAATAATCATTTTTGAGCATTGAAGTGTATAAATTATTATAGTGTGAAAAACTTCGTCAAATTTTCAATCATGTTACCCGTCGTTAGGCCAGTCAAAATTTAGTCCGACATTCCCTTAAACGAACAGAGATTTGATCCGTGTATCATCTTTTCACTCATATTTGTCTATTAAGATATGTTATATTTTATTATTACTTACACGATAAGCAGCCTTTATTTACACGAACGATCAAAATAAGTTTGATTGCACGAGCTCAGATTTTGTGGTAAGTACACAATAATGGCGTAATAATTAATTTTATCGTAATAAATCTTTTATCAATCGTTGAATTCAGGTTACTTTATATAAAAAATTGAAGAATTTTTCAGCTTTTGCCAATAAGGCAGGGATCGGTTATGATTACTTCAAATATTCCTACGCTCGTGCGCGCGCGCGCACGAGCGCCGGCCTCAGTGAGTGTCTAACCGCGCTCGAGCGTTTCTACTGATTCGTTCGAGCGTTAGATGCTTCGACGTCGAGCTGTGAAAGAGGCGATTATTAACAATGCTCGAATAATACATCATATACTGGTTATTCGTGTTTGATCTAAATCTGTCGAAATCGAGCGTTTGGTTCGTCATTATAACGCGAATGAAAGCATTTTGACACACGCAATTTAAGATCAATTACAAAGGTGACTTTCATATTTTTATAATTAGCAAGTTATTGCGTTTGTCGAATTGATAACCGTCCCAGTGTACTAACTGCATCATCTAACAATGGTAATGGATTAATGACCGTTTACGTATTAAGATTGGGAAAGTTACCTCGAGCGCCGCTGGACGAAAATCAATCCAGTATAATTGTTTATTTAGGATGCGGACGTTGATACGAAATTTCTACAATTTCCGGCAATCTTCGCGCGAGCTCAGGGTGAAATCCCCGGATCGTGAAGGATACTTTTCAATCCACTTCTCTTCAATACAGCTAATTAAATCTCGCTGGGCCTTATTTACTTCGTAAAAATTCGTTTCTATTACGCCGAGCATATTTCTATCTACGAACTATCCAATACTTCTTCCGTAGCGATTCCATTGATTTTATACGAAATATATATAGTGTATTTTCCGCTGTAACTCAACGTCTGGATAAGATTTGGTAACTGGGCATATTCCTTTTGGAAATAGTATTATCCAGACTATTTTTTTTTATGATCCGATGTTTTTCGACGGTGCGGTAAACAATTGACATATTATTTAAAATAGTTGTAATTAAGACCATATTATGTAAAGAGGATCACAAATTATTTTTTAAACGAATGCTCTTTTTTCTTTTGTTAATTTCCCGATTTCATTAAATTATTCGATAGACTATATATTTTCAGCAATAGATTTCTACGTCAAATTTATTATACGTAAATGTATAGTACAAAGAATTATAAATCATATATATGGTAAAAAAAATTGAACGAAGTTATAATAAAATTTTAAAGTACTTTTGTAATAAATTCATTTTTTAAATTAAAATGTACAGTAGAATAATCCATAAATTCTGAATAAATATACATATATATATACGAGATGTGTTCAAAAAGTAAAGAGAAGTTTTAAATTTCGCGGGTTCGGAGAGTCGGTCTGTATAAAAATTTTTTTATTATGTTGGTACGCATGCCCCTGAAGTACGATAAAATTTTTTCAGCAATAAATTCATTGCCTACTGTTTAAGTGGCAGCCGCTAACGTTAGACGTGTTTTTTCGAGCACAGCGATTTTCATTTGTGAAAAAAAGAACTTTGTGGAGCAAAGAATTTGTATTCAATTTTTCGGAAAAAATAAAATAAAGTGTAGTGAAGTTTGTAAAATGTAAACAAAGGCATATCGTGAGTCTGCTATGAGTAAAGCAGGGGTTTACGAATGGTGTAAGCGTTTCCAAGATGGCCGCGAAAACGTTGAAGATGACGAACGACCCGGCCGCCCAAGCACATCAACAACCGATGAAAACATGAAAAAAGTGAAAGAAATGGTTATGAGCGATCGCCGAATCACAATCAGAGAAGTCGCTGATGATGTTGGCATATCAGTTGGCTCATGCCATGGAATTTTTTCGGAATTTTTGGATATGAAACGTGTGGCAGCAAAATTTGTTCCAAAATTGTTGAATTTCGAACAAAAACAGCATTGCTCAGGACAAGTCGCTTAGGACTCGCTAAAAAAACAGGTGACGATTTTTTTTTTGTTAAGTTTACGGATATGATGTCGAAACTAAGGCTCAATCATCCCATCGTACCAGTGGAGGCATTCTGGATCGCCAAGATCGAAAAAGGCTCGACAAACGAAAATCCCTGTGCTCGAAAAAACACGTCTAACGTTAGCGGCTGCCACTTAAAAAGTAAGCAATAAATATTGCTGAAAATTTTATCGTACTTCAGGGGTATGGGTATAAACATAATAAAAAAACTTTTTGCACAGCTGGACTCCCCAAATCCACACAACACACCTCGTATATATATTTGGTTGCGGTCAAGAAAGGAATTTTTTCTTGAACTCGAACGAGATTCGCTAGAAATATCATATTACAACAAAAAATTTAAATAAGCAAATTGCGTACATCTGGACAGTAATTTATTGATTCATAATTTACGGATTATTCTACTGTACAATTTATAACCATTGAAAAAGTCGAAATTATTACAAAAGTAATATTCTATTATAAATTTATTGATTAATAATAAAAAAATCACAGCAGGCTAGATTTTTTTACCACATACGAGTTAGAATTATACTACTGTGTACAAATATGAGTGAGACTTTTCAATTCAAATTTCCTGGGTTTATCGATTCGGAGAATTGTTTTTATTTTTAATAAGTTGGTAGTACTGTCAATAGTATTTGTCGTATAGTTACGCTTGTGTTTTGTGAACAAAGAAAAGCAGTCTCTTTGGTTTTTATAATGTCTGAAATTATTCAATAAAAAAGTAGCATTAAATTTTGTGCGCGAAATGAAATATCGGCTAGTGACACATTCAGATTGTTGCAGAAGGCCTTTGGTGAGAAGTCAGTGACAAAAGCAATTGTTTTTGATTGGCACAAATTGTTCAAAGAGGATCGAAAGCGCGTTGAAGACGACCAAGAACATCAACTGATAGGCTACACGTCGACAAAATCAAAGAATTGATTCTGCAAAATCGTTAATTGACTAATAGAGCGCTTGCGAATTTCAAACGGGTATTAGAATTTCAAATGGGTCAATCAACGCCATTTTGAAAGACATTTTGTGTCTGAGAAGAGTAAAATCTGGATTGGTGCCAAATAACTCAATTTTTTCGAAAAACAGCGTCGAATGAAGTCTCAGAAGCGATCCTTTCGGACTATCAGGACAAGACCGAAAGCATTATGAATTCCTTGCAACCGGACAAACGGATCACAAAGAATATTATCTGAGTGTGATGCGTCGTTTACATGGAGCTATTCGTCTCGAAAGGCCAGATTTATGGAAAGACAACTCGTGATTTTTGCATCACGATAATGCACCAGCTCACGCTGCATTAATTTTACATGAACATTTCGACAAAAATTCAACCAATATCGCTCCGTAACTACTGTACTCGCCTATCAAATAACAAATGTTTTGAAAATTGAAAAAAGCGTTGGCATTGCATCGGGGATTAGTTTGAGGGGGATGAATTAGATTTAGAAGAATCAATAAAGATTTCAAAAGTTATCAATAAAGTCTTACTGATATTTGTACTCAGTAGTATAGCTATATAGATAAATATTCGCACGTTCGATATTCTTCTACCACGTGCACGCATTCCGAGGAAAAAAAGTTCACAGAGCACACTAATCCAGATCGATCAATAACAATGCATTGACCGGCCGAGCAGGGTCCGCGCCACAGTGTTCGGCAGGTACGGACATCGATGAAAACAACTCGCTGAGCGATTTTTCAGCTGTGGATATTAGGCATCCGTGATCCTCTGCGTGTCATTATATATATAGCATTCTTAATTTTGCTTTCCATATATATATATATATACAGAGAGAGGGGGAGGAGAGAGAGAGAGAGAACTACCTAAAAATTTTTTAAATAAACGTTACATTGTTTTATATAAAGATTTTACATGCCCCTATACGACTTGACTACGATACGAATGGTAAGGCTGAATGCTCAATTAGAATCACGCTGAGAAATTATTTCCTGGACACGAATCACGTTTGCATACATTTACCACGGCGTGATTTTACTGTTCGTTTTCTTCTTTTTTTTTTTTTTTTTTTTTTTGTCCGTTCACGTTTCGTCGATCGAGAAAACAACGAGATTTCCAAAGATTGCTCATACACCGACTACACGGGACGCGGGACGAACGACACGCGCCGCCGCTGTCCGTGTCGTTTGGCCGAGGCAGCTGTACGTACACGCGCAGGCGCGCGCGCGCGCGCGCGTCGCCGTACGGAGAAGATCGCAATCGAGAATACGTTTCTACGGAGCGATCGGAGGGGTGCGTCGCGGATCATTTTGCCGAAATTGTCCGTTGATCAATCGCGACGGCTCGGGGTCGCCCTAGCCCCACCCCCCCTCACACCCGCGGAGAGCAGCTCGGGCGACCCGGACCCCCTGCCCCACCTCGACCGTCCCACCGCCGTCTTAATAGAAACCACCCCTCGAGGCCCGGGCGCGGTGACCGACCAGCGGCGGCATCTGCGAGGGCAGTGCGAATTTACCCCTGCCCATCCCTCTCCCGTCCCTCATCCTTCCCCCGTTCACGGATGCCGGTATCGTTCGCTTATTCGAAGACTCGGGGAGGGACAAAAAAAAATATAGGGGAAGGAGAGGGAAAACGAAAGAGAGACGTCGTCCCGACGTCGCGTCGTTGACGCCCCGGTTGGAAACAGCATATATATGTATATATATATATATATATATATATATATATATATATTATATATAATGTGTATGTGTGTCCTACGTTCCGCGATCGATCTTCGTCAGGCATCGGGCGCTTGATTTCCGCAGCTATACACACGGCACGATCGTTCCAACAAATAGAATCGCATGCTCGGACTTTTCCTTCCTCTCTCTCTCAGTCTCTGACTGTCTCGCTCTGTCTGGCTCTCTCTCTCTCTCTCTCTCTCTCTCTCTCTCTCTCTCTCTTTCTATCTCTCCCTTTTCCGCGTTCGTCGAAAGAGCAAGGAGGGAGAGAGAGAGAGAGAGAACCAGACAGAGCGAGAAAGTCAGAGAGTGAGAGAGAGAAAAAGAGAGAGAGGGATCGCTTTTCCTTGTCAACAGGCTCTGCGCCACCATACATATACATATATACATACATATATATATATATATATATATATATATATATATATAGTGCGTAACAGTGGAGATGGCCAGGTCCTGGCATGAAAGAGATCGCAGGCCCCGGAGTGCGCGCGAACAGATACGTCCGCGCAGTTGACAATAAGGAGTCAGCGCGGGCGGCCCTTCTCGCGATTTCCGGGCGAGAGCCCCAGGGAGGGGCGGGGGAAGGACGGCAAAAACTTATCGAGAAAGAAGATCGTTGTTGGTGTGCGGTGCAGCGGCCGGTGGTGGCACCGCGATGATCGATACGCCTCCTATTGTTGATGGCTTCTCGCCTGTTATATATATATATATATATATATATATATATATATATATATACATATATATTTGTAACAACTGTTCACGACACCAAAAAGCGAACGTTTCAATTTAAAGGAGGATATATATATATATATATATATATATATATATATATATATTATATATAATACAGATCCGAATATTTTGCCATCACACAATCCCACGTCCGTCTTGTTGAGACGTTGAGTCTACATATGGATTTCTGTATCATTGTGTGGTTTTCGTCTGCACGTCTTTCTGAGTTGCAGATAACAGATTTGACAGTTAGTTTCGTATCGAGTTGAAGGAATTTATTGTTATTTCAGAAATCGTAATAAAATTGAGAAAGAAGTGAGGCGAGATTTGAACAGTTACAACCATATCGTATAATATATAGTTGAGATGCATTGCTTTATAAAATTTGAAATTCTTTTGATGATCAAGATATATATATGTATATGGCTCATTTATTCAAAGAGCGCTCTCGAACCATTATTTTACCTGCCATAGTGTCATTCATCGCATGTCATTGTGTCAAGCAGAAAAATCAATTCTATATATATATATATATATATATATATATATATATATATATATATATATATATATAATTACTTATAGCCTTTGTCAGATTGAAATAAGACACAATCTTCCGTACAAAAATATAGTATTCATTTAATATTGGTTGGTGCAATTACGACTATATTGAAATTGCACTTTTTCAAATACTTTTTTCTTAAATGATAGTTTGTGATAAAAGAATCCAAATTACTCGACGGTTCTTTATGATTATGCATAATAATATTTTAATTAATTTGTTGCAGCTGTATGGGTTCGTAACTGAAAAATAGGAAAATTTTTAGATTTTTGTCCAATAATAAATAAATACTCAAACAGATCGTTTTTAATTAGAAAAACTGTGAAATATTGATATTTTTGTTTGAACTGTCAGAAACGATTGCAAAAAATTTCTATCTGACAAGTACAAGAGTGAAGAGTTTGTAGTAAGAAATTTTATAGCTACTTACTTTTGCAAGCATTGCGGAATTTTTGTAAAAACATATTTTAGAAATATCTAGAAATCTTCCAATAGGACTGAAGATCTTTAGCAATATACTTTGGGAAATTATTTGAAATTATTACTTTTAAAATATTGTTTTCAGATATTTAGAAATTAGTTCATGAGTATGTTCTAAAATATAATAACGTTTTTATTTCCAAAAAATAAATATCCAGTTTACAACTTTCGACATTATCCGGTTGTTTATGTAATAATTTATAAAGATCTTTAATTAATTTTGAAGAGCTTGTATAACTAAAAAAAAATAAATATATTCAAAATGTTTCGAAAATCCTTTTTTTTTTATAAATGAATTTTTTTAGAAAACATTTTCCAAAATACTATATGAATATTTTTACGAAATGTTTTATAAAAATTTAATAAATTACCCGCAAAATATTTTGAGTCTTTCTTTGGCTTTTTAGATTCACCCGATTCATCCGGCACTGACACTTTCACTTAATATATATAATATATATACATATCGTAACGATCCAATTTCGAATACTACGGTTTCTGAAAAAATATAGCCAAAATTCACGTCTGAATCGAATCGAAAAATCTCGAAACTTTCTCATTTCGATTCTCATCCACCCGTACAATATTCATTTGGAAATTTTTACCAAATACAGAACGTACCAAAAGTGAGCTGATTTCGAAGTTTTCAAGAATTTCTGTAGACATTGATTATTTTTTTTTTTTTATACGAATGTATGAGCTTTCTGGTGGTGAAAAAGAAAAGCGCACATCGGCAGCTTAGCTATAATATAAAAAAATTAAAAAAGCAAATATAGCGCAACGAGAGGAAAGCCGCAAAACAGTTCAAATACGAAGAAAAAATTATATATGTACTACATAGAGTATGCATTTTTAGAATTGGATAATTATTAAATAAATGTCAGTGCTTTGAGTTGCCTATACAATGTCTATATATAAATATAGAACCTCCTTAAAGTACTTTGAAAGAAACCTTAATATGACTCTTATAATAACCATTATCGACTATATAATATGACTCTTATATAACCGACATTCTACTTATCCGCTTTCTCGCGAGCGATAACCGCAAGCTACTCCTATCGAATATATAGAGACGCTAATAATACGAGAAGCTGCTTTTGCATTTTTATCCCGTAATTATGCACTTAAGTTTATAACATACACATACACACACTTTTGTATTCTGTTAATTTATAATGTGTACAAATGCATCTATATATATATATATATATATATATATATATATATATATATATATATATATATAAGCACAGAAGCGTGTATAATATTTGTACGCATGTATACGTATGTGTGTGTGTGTGTGTGTAAATATAATATAGATATAAGCGGGCATCAGATGCGATATCTAGTCGACGTCGCGCGATTCGTGTATGCGCGCTGCGAGAGAGTGAGAGAGAGAGAGAGAGAGAGAGAGAGAGTGAGTAAGTGGCGGGGGGGGGGGCGCAACGAAAGGAAGCCACAGCCAACGGCAGCGAGGAAGAATGTCATAGCTAGTTGTTTCTGGACAGAAGGGAGAGGAGGACCCTGACACCTCCGTATGATGGATCGCGCGTCTCCGAGCGTCGAACGCGCGCCACCGTTGCTCTTCTCTCCCGCCCTCCACCCTCCCACTGCCGCAGGCCGCGGTCGCGCGTATATATATATATATATATATATATATATATATATACACACACGCATGTCACCCTTGCGCGGACGATCCGACAGTATCTTCTTATAACTTATTACACATACGTATACATACTAACATATACATTCACCTGAGAATCCTGTTCTGCACGCGAATGCACATATTCGTGCATCTGTGCACGTCTCTCTCTCTCTCTCTCTCTCTCTCGTAGTCCATCTATCTCTCTCTCTCCCCCTCTCTCCCTCCTTCTCTCATTCTCGTCCTGTGTGCAGTAGATACTCCACTCGCCAGCCCGATTCCGAGTAGGATGCGGACGAGAAAGAGGAAGACACTATGTGAGAGGCAAAAATCCCTGAGCGCAAAATAGTCGTTTATATTATATATATATATAGTACGCCACAAGATCAAGATGTACACCCTTCGAGGCGGACACGTTATTCTGGCGTTTCGTGTACCGTTTCAATTTTTTTTCTTTTGTTCCACATATAATTGTATATATATATATATATATAATTCTTAGATACTACAAAACAGACAGTACATGATAAACTATCGAAGCTGACATATATATATATATATATATATAATATATATATATATATATATATATATATATATTTAAAATGAACGGAAGAAAAACAGCAATAGTTTTACTTCGTTAATAGGGATGAAGGAAATTACGTATGAAAACTAAGGACGCAGCATCAGACAACTGGGAAGAATGAGCAAAAAGGCATAAGATCCTTATTTTTTGTGGGCAATTTTCTACGTCCCCATAGTAATCCTGGATTGTAAATGAAATAAGCGGATCGCCATCCGTTTAACATCGATCGCGACATTTCATTCGCTTTTTTCCCAATTTAAAGTTATTGTTCATCGATCGGTCGTCGAAGATCTTGGAAGCCCGGCCCGTCCGGCCAACCGTCGACAGGCGACCGGGCCATCGACAGTTCACCTCGCGACACCGGCTTCAAGAAAGCCAACATCGACCCAAGGAGTCCGTGCATATTTTTAACCGCGCTCCGACTCCTAGTACGGAGAAAAATGTCCACCAAAAAAAAAAAAAAAAAAAAAAAAAAAACAAGTATTTTTATGCGCCTCCCTCTTCTATTCCTTTTTCGCTAATGCCGCGCAGTTAGTTTTTACGCACGCGAGGAGGGACGAGGAACGCGCACTGCATTTCCTCGTTCGCTTAACTTTATGGATGGGAAGCACCATGGACGTTTCCTCCAATTTCTTCGAAGATCCGCAGAAAATCTTCGCCCAGCTTCTGTTGGGGTTCATTGTTCCGCTGGCAAATCCGACTGGCCGTCGGCTAGTGTATTTAAAACGTCCTGGACCGATAAGGATACGGATAAGGCGTCGGAGCGGGTTCGAGACTATCCACAATATAGATCTATATATAATATATTGGCACCTCATATATAAGACCGCGTAAATGCCTTGTGTCTATTAATTAGGAATATACTTTATTAAGAATTTTATATATATATATACACGCATTTTCTACAAAGATTCAGGTAATAGCCTAAACTCCTGCTCGTCCCCACGCCCACTTTATATATTTTACAACATTATTCCTTCCTACTCATTTTCCGTATCTTTCACTTTTCGTACCTGATTCATATACTATCGATCACTCACGGTCGCTCTCTCTCTCTCTCTCTCTCTCTCTCTCTCTGCACGCATACACATATCCTAGCACTCCAACACAATATTTACCAAATGTTTTGTTCTGCATCCAAAGGATGTTCGGGCAGAGACGATGCCAATCACTTCCGACGACGTACTGTACCATAGTTCTCCAAAATGCGGAATTCGGGCGCTCGACGAAAAAAGGGGTGCAATTTTACCGTGAAACTGACCGAATCGTTAAATTCGTTTGCCCTTCGGACAGCGATTTACGTGCGAATCTTGCGATATAATCGTGAAACTCTCGTCTCGCACTTGTTGAGCCAAAATTTTTTCTAAGGTACATAGGTTCAAGGTACGCCTCGGATATTCAATATTCAACAGCGAATGAGTGCGCGCGCTTATTTAATACTCAGCCGAGGGCCATGGATAAAAGTATAACGTCATGAAGTGTCCAATCGCAGGAGAAATGTATAGGGCGTATCACAGGGGATTCTGCATTCCCGTATATATAGAGCAATGGCTCGTGGTGCGTTTCGTCCCGGGGTTAACGACTGGACTCGTCAGTAAGGCATTGTCTGTAACCCTTGCCTTAGACGCGGTCATATAGACCGGGTCAAGGGGTTATATGTTAACCGGAGGCCTATCTGGTCGCTCACGAGTTAGGTAAGTACCAAGCTGCCCTCTGTTGGCAGACTTGACATGTAGCGTACCCCTACAAATGTAATACAAATGTAAAGGTTACAAAAATCCGACAGGACACGTTTTATTAGCAATTCTATAAATAATTCAGAAATCTATATTCTCATAATTTGCCATATCTATCGTTTGGAGAGCAAGCGCGATGATATTGAAGAGCGATCGAGAATGGCGCCTAAATCCGAAAAGTAAAGCTTTTGTCCTATATAACGCACAACTGTATCGTATCTACACTGTATATAAAAAAAAAAAAGAAGAATCAAGAAAAATTTCAAGCAATCGTTCTGCTTCACGCTCAATTACAGAGTCGACGTGAATTTACGTCAGCCATCGTAAAAGCAACGACACAAGAATTTCCCAATTCGTTCGAGTGCATTAAATGAATTTAAAAAAAAAAAAAAAAAGCTATATAACATTCAGCCATTTCCTATATCTAGGTGGGTACCTTACGCAATCTATTGCGTAATAGTACAATTAAACTCGTTATCTCGCGGAAAAATTCGAATGGGCATTAAGCGCAAAACGAAATTAAGTCGTAGGAATCATTTATTTTTTCCGAACTAAAGTATTACCGTTTAAAATTTTTTTGCAGAGATTTCGTCTTTGTTTTTTACTAGTATGGCAGAAGTGCGTTGATAACATTTTCGAGCTATTTTTAAAAACCTTATATGATACCCTTTTTTTTACTCTTTATTATAGAATTATGTAAAACACTTGTCGTATTAGACATTTTCTTAAAATTTATTTATTGATTATCGAATTTCAATAAAAAATAAAAAAGAAGTTATCTATATGATTGAATTTCCACGAAAGTATATACTTGCAATGCATTAAAACAACAAGTAGAATATATATATATATATATTCGCTTCTATACTCGGCAATTTTCGCATATTTGCATTCTGTATTTGAAACCAAGCATATATCTGTCTCTAGCAGTTATTTTCAATGCGAATTATAAATCATACTACACAGTACTGATGATATTTCGTAAGAGCGTCGCGGAAAAAGTTGAGAAAAATCAATAAGATGTTATCAAAATGATGATTATATTATTATCACTGCGAGTAATTGTCTAAGAACAGACGATTTTGTAAATCGTGTTTCGGGATAAATTATTGTTTGGTTAGAAAATTTTTGTAAGCTCACCGGCTCAGGACTTTTTCAACATCGGCGGAACCCCGCTCGCTCGACTCACAGTACCAGCTCTGCGTATAAGTCTGATAACGTTAACTATGATTCGGTAAACCAATATGTTGCTTACAAATTTTTTTTTTTTATTTTAACCCACAGAAAGTTATCTTCAGATCTTTCGGTCCGCTGATAACGGGTTTGAAAGACGGGTATTTTCAATCCGCCATCTGGAAAATATTTAACTATACTTACAAATATAATATACAATTTCATTACGAGGCAATTCAAACATTATATGTCTCCCTAGTTTGGCCTTTCTCTCAGACGGCACTTAAGGGACTCGAGCTGATTATAGTTTCAGTTTCGGTTCTATCGATAAGGGCGAAATTGGCCAAAGGCACCATTACCGACGATGCGTCTGCAGCGGTTGAAAAAATTATTCAGGAGAACAGACCATGGGCTATTGATGATATTTTGAAAACAATGCCTCCTGAATGCCGAATTCACCGATCTTCAATCTATAGAAATGTTGTCGAAGATACTTCGATATAGTAAAGTTTGTGCGAAAAATTGAAAAAATTGTTAAATTGTGGATCCAAAACCAGTGCAGACAATTTTTTTTAAGGAAGATTTGTTCGAGCTTGCAAACAGATGCAAAAAATGTATTGAACTCCAAGGCGATTACGTAGAAACGTATGTTTAAGAGTAAAAGAATAAAGTCTAATGATTGTTATAAACTAAAACTAGTCTTCTTGAATACCCCCCCCCCGTACTAAATATCTGCCTTGTATACATTTATTTAAGTATATTTCTAAGTATTTTCCGTTTTCGAAATTACAAATTTTGACAACGCCATTTTGCACCCGCCATTTTCTTCATTGAGAACCGAAATAATTCCTTTACGAAGAGTATTGGATACGGCGCTAATCTTTTGGCTCTCGTCCATGTCAATAGATCAAATTTGTTCGAAGTGGAAAAATTTAATACACGCTTCACCCTGACGGGCTGCGAAAAGCCAATGTATTGGCTCGCCCCATAATCGAGCCCTCCTCCACGAACGTTTTACGATACGAGTTCGAATTAACAAATAGTCACATTACTTGCTCGGTTATAAAGTGAGAAATGCAAAAATTTGTCGTTCGTGTTTAACAATCTAATAATTTGGTATATTGTTCATATATAATTTGATAATTTGATATGTTATTCATATATACGTATACGTGCAAGTCTGCATGATAATATGTTGACTATGCAAACAATGCGCGTGGCGCGACTTGAAAAAGTTGGATTTTTCGGGTGAAAAACGCGAAGGAAGTTGGGATACCAAAGTATATAAACCATAGATACGAGTGAAGGGAAGAGGGATGAGAAATAGAGAGAGAGAGAGAGAGAGAGAAAAGAACCAGCAGCGTTATATCTATAGGTACATATATATACAAATATACACACATATATATATATATATATATATATATATATATATATACAAATATACCTATATATTAGAAGATCACCACGTCAGTATACGGGGAGCGTGCTAATGGCTGTACCGACACGCACTTTTGATGGATCGGATATACCAGGAGCTCTCGCGTGGACGCGTACATAAAGAGTGCCACAGGAGGCTCTCTCTCTCTCTCTCTCACTCACACACACACACACACACACACACACACACACACACACACACACACACACACACACACACACACACGCCCTCTCGCTCCCAGTTTTTCTCACCTCTCGGAAAGCGCATTGTGTATCGCGTACGCGTCTGCGCGGCTGAAAACTCGTGGAAAAAAAAAGCAGGATGAAAAGTCGAACTGGCGCGACCGCCCAGATTTCTATAGGACGATGGGCGGGAGAGAGCAGAAAAATGGCGAATTAAGGAACATGAAAAGCGAGGAGGGAGGGGGGTGATACAGGTCTTGGCCCTCTTACCCTGCCTCTATCTCTCTTTCTCTCTCTGTCTCTCTGCCCGTCTGTCTGTCTTTCTTTCCCGTTCGCTCCCCGGGCGACGACAGCACGCCTCCGAAATTCGCCCGTACATACATATATATATATATATATATATATATATATATATATATATATATACAAGTATATCGAGGGGGGCGCGAACCCGATGCTGACGTTATGTACGCGGCACCCGCCGCCGTTGTCCGAGCCTTGACGTATCTGTCCCCGAGGATCGTCCGTGGCGGGGCCGCGCGTCGCGCCATATAATATCTACATGCTATGTATGCAGATATACAAGTATATATATATATATATATGAATACCCAACCCTATAAATATATATATATGTATATATATATATATATATATATATATATATATACGATTCAATGCTCGTCGCTGCAGGTATTGTGCCTGCGATATACGCGCAGACTCCGCGCGGGCGTTGCAAGAGCTTCATTCGAGAATTTTTTATTGTATTACAAGTTTTATATTATATTATTATACATGCATATATAAAGGAGCAGCGCTTCGCTGCCGACTATTCTTTCTCAGATTATTATCATTATCATTATTATTGGTATTATTGGTATTATTAGTAGTACTGCTCGAGGGATCATCGCTTACTATTCGACTCGCCGCGACGCCGTACGTAATGCGACGTATCTTCGGAGGAGGGCTGAGTCATTCTTTCTTATAGCCGCAGAATGTTTATAGACACATAGTACACGTATAGGTACGACATGCATCCGTGCTAAGGGAATACGAGCAATGGACGGGCTTGGACGAGCTCCGTTTCCTTCAACATATATGTATGTATATGTATATATATATATATATACTAGTATATATTATGAGAGAGAGAGAGAGAGAACAGAGAGAGAGAGAGAGCAGAGAAGAAGAAGAGAGAGAGAGAGAGACGAGAGAGGAAGAGAGAGAGAGGACGAGAGAGAGAGAGAGAGAGAGAGAGAGAGAGACAGAGAGAGAGAGAGAGAGAGAGCGCGCTCGAGTGATGGAAAAGCATGCCAAAAGCCCTTCCGATCCGCCATTGAAAGTTCGACGACATATATAGCGTATGTATGATTTTACAAAATATTTCACACGATTATATACGCGTAGGAATTTTTTTTATTCCATTGAAAAATCTTTATGTGGCCTTTTCAGCTTAGTCATTCGTCGCGTGAATTTGATAATTTGAGATTCGCGTTTATTTTTTGCTAATCGAACATTTTCCCCTAAATTCCATAGAGGATCCAATCGGAATTATCGTAAATAGAGTGTGTATATATAGTCTATGGGTGAATGTATAAGGCTGAATCGGACCGATCGAGCGATTCGCGTATTAAAAAAAGTGTCTTTTAAGGGTACACGAATGCACGATCGAAAAAACCATTCGACTTAATCAAAACACTTGCATAGGAACGGGCAATTTGACGAAATCGGCTATTTGTGATAGAAATCTCTCGTTACGAATTTTTATTCCTCGTAAAAATTTGTCACAGACGCTTGATCGACTGAACTTAACGATAGACGGAACTTTTTTTTTTTTTATTTACGCACGACCGTTTTTTAGATAAATTCAAAAAAAAAAAAAAAAAATCATCATCATCCCTCGAAGCCTGGATTATAGCCTCGGCTAAGACCGCGCCTTTTTTGCAGCGACGAGGGATTCGCCATTGTCCCGCAAGACTAATCCCGGTAAATTTCGATCTCGCATTGGAATTTCAGCACGGATAAAAGCGTATCAAGGTCAAGAGCGCGACCGGCGTCACGGACGTACCGGTCGCTTGGCAGGATTTTCTAACCGGGTATTGTAGGAATCCTGGTCCTGGTAACAATGTATTCTTCGAGAACTTTAATGCATCGGCAATTTACACGCCCCATTCAATTATTCAAGATTATTCTCAATCAAATTATTGCCATCATCGTTAAAAATACGTTTATCATCCACTTTTAGAATTACTTCAAGTATATGTGCACTATGCTCTGTCGTTGTAAATTAGTCCGTGCGCTATGACAATCATCTGCAACATTCCACAATGTAATATATTAACAATATAATTAGACTTTGAGAAAAGTATGACGGAGCCAACGTCATACTTATGCTTTGCTTGATTTTGGTTAAAAAAAAATTTATATTCTTGAATATTGCCCAGTCCATATTATTTAATGGATCAAGGATTTTCTAATATGTAGGATAATTTTTTCTTGTAAAATTTATCAACAGCTTATTTAATGTATTTATTAAAAGCTGAATCGACAAAGCTGCCTAGACAATTCAATGACTCGTCCAAGATCAGGACAGTACTTTAACGGACAGTGCTTTTTCGATGGCTAGAAAATATTTCACCGAATCACGCGCTTGTCTCTTTGTATTGACGAAGCGCGAAATACCAACGCGGAGGCATTTTAGAAAATCCAAATCCCGAGCAATCGATGAAAAAATTGTAATTTACGTGTAACGATACGAATAATGAAAAGTCCTTTCTGCAAAAAGAATGTCAATTAAATTTTCTGAAGAGTTACCCAATTTTCCTTGGTACTTGATTAGTTACTTAATAAACCTTAATTTTAATGGACCGCGAGTGGTAGAAAAAGATCATAATGTAACTCAATAAAATTTCCTATATGAAATATCCTGTCAAACTTAAACGTACACCCCGACCTACAGATCATATATATATAATAAATATCGTACTTTCATAAAGTTCATAACACGTAAAATCAGGATTGCGCGAGCAGAGACTGCCGGATCCGAGTTTTGATTGAAATTAATTCGGCTTTGGCTTTATATTGGTATCTGAATTGATAATTTTACGCTTATGCGGATATAATTGCGTATGCCACTTTTGCCGACTGCATAATGTGGCACCCGCGCGCTTGAGAGGCCGTGACTGGATCAAATTATTTTTCTCTACATCCAATTTTTCATAATATATATATATATATATATATATATATATATATATATATATATGTTCGCCTGATGTGTACGCTGACATCGACTTTTAAATATATTTTAATAGACTATGGCTATGCAAAATTATATTAAGATTTAGATCCTGTATGTCACTGAATTATACAATTTTAATAACTCGTTTTTCCGGACCGATGCAGTTATGTGTGTTATATATGTATCACTACCATTGTGAAAGAATGCAGCAGACAAAACCGACACACACACACACACACACACACACACACACACACACACGTGCGCACGCGCGTCAGTATAAAGAAAGGAATTTTTTGACTTTGTAAGCTTACATAGCTAATCTATATATGAATCCCAGATATAAGATAATAAAATCTATCTCGTTCAGAAATTATAAAGATCTCATTTAAGTTTTTTTTTCAATTATTTTAAAAAGAACTGAGATAATTTAAGAAGATTAAAGAAAAATGCATGCATGTTTGATGTGGGCCTAGAATATTCTTAAAAATATGCACTTAACTTTTCAAAAAAACATTTCATAATTTTTTAAAGATCTATACTAATGAATAAGATGAAGGTTTAGAATTTTCAAAAATTTATTGAAACCAAGATTATGTAAAATTTCAGAATATTCTGATCCTTATACAATTCCAGAACTTGACAAGAAGTTGATTCAAGACCTAAAATTCAAGAACCTAAACAACAGCTTAGATTTCCAAAACAAAACAATAATCCAATTATAAGCCATATGGAATCCCACAGGAATCCATTGGAAATAATAAAATGAATTTTCATCGATGACCATTGGATTTTTTTCTACCTAGAAATTCAAGTGGATATAGCTGAATTTTCATATGAAATTTTCTAGATTTCCAGTAGAAAAACAATATATTAGAAATCCATGAAAACGTATACGATTCCAATCTGGAGAATTCAGATTTCATTTTCGACAGAAACAATTTTTCTTTTCCTTATGTATATATAGAAGTTAAAATCTATATATAATCATGATATCCATAATGTCAAATCAAGAAAAATATTAATTATTATTTTCTACTTTTAAATTTAAGTTTTTGTTAAGTCAATATAATTATCAGATGTTTAATTCTCGATTGAAAATAATTGTTTAATTAAACAAAGATCGAATGAAATGCCGTTCTTTTATTGTACAAAATGAGTGTGTGTACCATACCGATCATGACTATATATATATATATATATATATATATACCGAGAAATCCGTATAGATCGTGTCTAAAGTTAAGAGACTATATATATATATATATATATATATATATATATATATATATATAGAAAAGAAAAAAAATCTTACACACGTATAATATAGGATTCGGTATCAATAGGCGCTCCCCTCGACTATATATATATATATATACGAACCGATGTAGCGCGCATGGTTACGTCCAACTGTTCTGTTATTTCTCGGGACGACAACACTCGTGACTTGGAATACGAATCCTTGGGGACCGCGAACGATGAAGAGAATGAGAAATACAGTGAGAAAGGGGGGAGGGGGGAGGGTAGCAAAGAGGTCGCATAAAGTGTGGCGCGAGCGTGTATATAAGGAACCCGGGGACGATTCCCCCGAGACTTCGCTGACTTTACCTGGATATAGCGTCGCTCCACGACGAAGACGAAGACGACCGTTTCTGTATATATACATATATATATATATATATATATATATATATATATATATATATATATATATGTACGCTCGAAAGAAGCTGGCCTACTGCTCTATACTTCTCTCCCTCTCTCTATCTCTCTCTCTCTCTCTCTCTCTCTCTCTCTCTCTCTCTCTCTCTCTCTCTCTCTCTCTCTCTCCCTCGCTCCCTCCCGCACGAACTTTTTGGTGGGAAAAAGGGGGCATTCTTTCGTTATCGACGCGGCGGCTCGCGGCGGCGGCGGCGGCGTCGACCGAGCGACCGGCCGACCGAGCGACGGCTCGAGGCCCCGTCATCCTCCTTCTGGCCGGCGCGCCGAAAAAAATCTCCCAATATGCACATATAATTAATCATTGAATATTTATGTATATATAATTCTGGGCTTCTCCGATGCTCGCGAGATCCTCTTTCTTTTCCTCGCCCGAGCGCACGAGATAAGCATTTGACGTGCTCGGGAGGGAATTAAAAATCACGGCACTCTGCTGCACTGGCCAAAAAACAAAAAAAAGAAAAATTAGGTTTGGCTTTTGGTGGTCTTTCAGATATATATATATATATATATATATATATAAAATATACATGTTGATTACTTTATACAAACTATAGTTGAGCAAAATTTGCATATGTCTCGGGTCAACCATTGTTACATGCATGGTAATAAGGGACCAATTAAAATTATATAGATTATATCGGGAATTTCTCGTTTGCCTTGATCTAATTATACACACACAGGCACACAGGCACGCGCGCGCGCACACACACACACACGCACACGCACGCACACATGCCATTAACATTCATTTTTGGCCGATGATTACGAGCGAACTCTTTTAACTCTGATGTTTAAGAGAATCTTGAAAGTGTATGATTGTTTGTCACCGTTCGTGTTGTCGGCAGTGACGTAAGAGTTTACAATTGATTTCGTTTGAAAACGAAGATACATGTATAATATTTGAAAATAAATTTCTTTGATTACGGATCCGCTTCGCTACAAAATTAAATAATGAGATAAATTTTCACTGATCTACGAAGTGTAATTTCGGCTCTGACAGTGAAACATCAGTTATTGCTCATCGCAGTTTATCACTAACTACTTCGTATCGGTAATGCATGAGTGCTATATTATTGAGTCTGAGTTGATGCTTTACGTTATTTCAAGTAATCTTTCATTTTAACTAATTTCAACTTATCGTAACTGTTCCAACTGTTGATGTTCGAGTCTGATTCATTTGTTCGAGTTATTCGATTATTTGAGATATTCAAGCAACTCGAACTGTTCAAATATTAGGTATGTTTGTATGTATATATGTATGTATATATGTCTATAGATATATGTATATATATATATATATATATATATATATATATATATATATATATATAGAATATACATAAACCGTTGAAATATTAAGTTGCTTGAATCGATATAGTTGTTCTAATAGTTGGATCCAAGCGAACAGTTAGTGATATTCAATCATTTCAATCGTTCGATTTGTTCAAATATGCTCGAATGGCAGGGCTAGTTGTACGTAGTTTTCAACATTGCAGACGAATACCGTTTGTTCTTTTTACTGCTTGTTTAAGTTGCTCGAACTGATCGATTCGCTGCTGTTGGCAGTCTGTTGTGCTAGCTTTAAGCCAGCAACACCGTCGACACAATTGGATATATTTTGGAGATATATACGTTTGGAGATGTTCAATCGTTTCACTGGTTCGAACACTTTAATATTCAACCATTTCAATGGTTCGAACTCTTCGAATGAATAATATTTCGAACATATTACATAGTTCAAACAGCAAAAAGTATCCCAGTCGATCTATCATTAGTTCGAGCCGCTTGTACCCTTGTTCCAGTTCGAACATGTTCCGACACTTTAACATTTTGGTAGAATATAAATTAAATGTACATAATGGAATATCAACAATATTTTTATACCTATTTTAATTATACACTATCGATATATGTATGCTGCTATTACTATTAATCTACCACCGTTACTACCACGACGTCTACTACTGGAACCATCATATACACACCGCCCGTTGTCACTATTAAAATTTTCCGAATTTTATTCCCAATACACATTTGAGTTCGCCTTCATCTATCACCCGTCGACTACATTCTCCGATTTTTCCGATTCATTAATTAATTTTCCAAGTTTCTCGACGCCGGCAACGGGATAAGAGGAAGAAGAGGGGGGGGGGAATGAAGGATAACATCGACCGGCCAAGGGAAGCACAACGATGGCCCCGCGCGATTATAATATCTACGGTATGGTAAACATACACAACGCGACCGCGCGCCTACACACATAACTTCTATATATATATATATATATATATATATAGATATATATATATAGAGAGAGAGAGAGAGAGAGAGAGAGAGAGAGAGAGAGCAACCCTGCCACCGCATGCGGACGCCGACCAATGCATATTATCAAGCGGCAAAATGTGAGCGAACGAGGAGAACCGGATCAGATTTTATATATGCTTCTACACACACACATACACACACACACATATATATATATATATATATATAGACCTACCCTTCTTCTCCCAATCTGGTGCACAAACTTTCTCGAGAGCCCCGCGAAGAATTAATTAGCATCGAAGATTGACAGACGGATGCGTATAAGTGAAGGAAATCGAGATTACGGGACACGGGGCTCTATATAATATGCGGCGGATTCTCGTGCGGGTGACACTCCGAGCTGTGTTATATATATATATATATATATATATATATATATATATATATATATATAATATCGGCTTCGATCTGACCCACTGAAGATTCCGTGTCGCCTGCTTCACATCGCTGCTAAGCGGAGGAATATTTTTTGGACCCGCAGTCGGTGAGCTGTACAATATTTTTGTAATCATTCTTTTTTTCTTGTTTTATATATATATATATATATATATATATATATATATATATATATATATTCTCGAATCGTGCATATTAAGAGAAAATAATGAAGTTCTCGAATGCCCACGGCCGACGCCTCGTCGATGTGATCTAGATTCCATAATTGTATTGCTAGCTCCTTTGTTTTGAAACAATATAGTTCCACCATCGACTTTTTCTTTCATAATTAAATATATAATTGAAATCTGCATTAATGAATTTAATATTTAATGGTAAGAATTCGATCCTGCTATTAATTCGAATACTGTATTTCCGGTAAATTTAATTAACGTACAATATCTGCGCATGCTTGCACAAGAAATTTCAAAATTGATACATCATGTTAATAAAAAAATTGCCGTCGGGTGATTTTTTTTTTCCTTCAAAAATTCGCCCGGTATTCGGCTCTTAAAGCGCTCTTAATCAATTATATTCATACCTTTCTATTAAAACTACCCACGCGATGCATTAAATTCGCTCGAAAATCAAATAATTCTTTTCTCTTGGCGTTCATTTCAAAGTATCTTAAAGGTCGGTTGGCCGATTAAAACTTTGCTCTTGCATTTCAACGAGAACTTCCATTGGACGAGCATAAGGAAAATCTCGCGCAACCGCGTATCCGTACGCGCCGAAAAAAATTCTACACGTACATTGATTTTTATTTTAATAAATATAATAAACCGATTCTATTAAGGCGACAAACTGTTATAATCAGTTTATTAATTCGAATCAAACGGCAACAGCTTTTTTTTTTTTAAAAACCACCTCTACGCTCCGGTCTAAAAGTTTTATCGCCAGCAATAGAATTATCATATCAATTATTCGGGATTCCAAATTGAATATGATTGAATGCGTTTCAAGCTAAATGTATTTTAAGCTTGTCGTTATTGTGTAATTCATAGATGAAAATGTATTCGCTGACATAAAATAATTATATTATCTCCCCAAAGAATGTTTTCGTTCGGAATTGAATTTCTAACAGGAATGATGTTAGTATAATAGTCCTTCATTAATTTCTTTCCAAATGACGTTTTATAATGAAAAAAAGACAATCTTGATTTAATTAATCTTCGTATACTTTTTTTTTTGTTATAACTAATTCTATGGTTTGCATGATCTAATACTAAGGGTATAAATAACAAATCATTACGATTGAGTATAAATAATTTAGACTTATTCATGTGTGGAACGTTTCGACAACGTGAATACCGTTATCCTCTACAGGTACACGATATTAAGTAGATTAACAAATATTTTTATCCTTTATACAACAATTCGCTATATTAATATCGTGACAATCAGAGTGTCCTTGTTTATAATCATCACCTCATACTTTGAAATGAAAATTACTATTAAAATTAATAATTTAAAAAGTAGAAAATAAAATAAAGATTATGTAAATTAATCAATATAATATATTTGTAAAGGACAAACTGACTGCCCTCACAATCAAAATTTATCTTCGATGTGGCCGAAAACAATCGATATATGTATTACTAGATTACAAAATAAAATACGGATACAAATAGCAATACGCAATGATCGGCTTTGCAAAATTGCACTAATAAAATTATTGTAAAAAGAAAAATTGTACTTTTATAAAAATTGTATAAAGTGCGCTTAAATAGGGTGAAACTACTACTACAGTTATAAACCAATGTAAATTCGTATATCCTTATATATATTTGTATTGTATCCGGTAGATATTATCCTCTCTCATCGTTTCGGAATAGTTATTCCTGATTAATGATAGTTAATAGATAATGGTGAACCGAGGCCTTTTTCACATTTACTTTTAAACGATACCTCGCGATGTAGTAAGGCACATTACTTCTTTAATCTTTTTATAAGGCGTATTTTCATTGCAATTCGCTATTATCTGAAGCGAAAAATGTGCCGTTTCGAAATAAACAGTTTATTTATATTGATTTTGACTAAAACGAATATTTATTCAATTTACGATACACCAGTTTGATAAAAAGGATTTAATGTAATGGCAAATGAATGGTGTTAACGAGAAATAATATTTTAAAGGTATGCAGAGAATTTTGCAAAAGTAAAAAAAAAAAGTGGACCAGAGCTCAGTTGGGCGTGTTTCAATATGGGTATCGTGACCGTTACGACAATGTAACACCAATTTCCGACGTAAGCTCGGAATCTCGAATCTCGATTTCTATAACGATTGATCAAGATTTATCAAATTATAGCACGCGTTTTGTAACACAGAGGCTTCCTCGCATTGGCCCGATAATCGTAATACTTATGGAAATACACGCAAATAATTTTTGTCCCGCTGACGTAATCATGGCGTATAACACAGATTCCAATTCAGGGTTAGATTTTAAGACAACGTCAATAATTAAGAATTATTTCACAAATCAGTCGAGGACAATTTTTCCATGCCGTTTAATGTTGTTTGTCTCTGAACCGCTGGGAGACAGTGTAATATAATTTTTAGATGGCTGAGTTCAGTTATATATTTTAAATTGATTTTTAACCCTCCACCCCTCCCTCACAAACACGAGATTTCATGTTACTATATTTTTCCATGGCACCGTAACAATTTTTTTTTTTTTTTTTTTTATTTAAAAACTTATTTGCGATGAAGATTCGCTCAAAAGTAATACACGTTACAAGAATATTTTCTTTAAAATTGAGTCGTTCATTATCATCTTCGGGCCATTCGACGTATTACAAACGTACCTCAATATATTTGCGAGCAGGGCGGGTTCGAAGCGTCGTTATTTTTTGGAAGTTGATTTAATCGTTTGACTTTTCGCCGATTACACCGATTCGACCTGGCTCCATAATAAAATGTCTGAAATTTCAATATATATATATATATGCATGGACGTCGCAGCTCGTGAAATAACAATCATCCTCTGATATAGATAAAAACTATACGTCGAGAAAAGCAATAAGAAACAAAAGCGCGCTCGTATCCAGAGAGCGAAAGAGAGAGAGAGTGAGTGAGAGAGAGAGTGATGGGGGGGGGCAGCCTTAACGTCGCGTCGAGGAATCGACGGACTATAATCTCGCAAATCAATCTGCGCGCCTCGAAAAATCAAGCGCAAAACTCGGCTTTTTTACACGAACCCGGGTCCTACGCCTAATGCAGTCCAGGTCCTATATACTGACTCGCGTTCACGTGTGTATATCTAGATAAACACACCTGCACCTACAGCTATATCTCAAATAGGCATACATACATAATAAAGTATATACTGCCGCACCGGGGTATCGCTGCAGAGAATGAGAGAGAATATAGATATGTCTGTGTATATATATATATATATATATATATATATATATGACACACTCGGCCCTGGGAGAAAATGACAGGTACATGGCTCGTGTCCTCCGGAGGCTGCGATATCGCCGCCTCGTATCTGCGACTGTGCGCGCGCAACCCCAAAGTCTTCCCTGGGAGATCAGTCCCGTATATATATATATATATATATATATATATATATATATATATATATATACGTATGTGTGGATGTATACGTATTTGTACAAGTATATGTATGTGTATTATATGTGTAAATCGCTCTCCACCCACCCATCTCCGCGTCAGCCCGATGCCAATGCGTCCGCCTGTCAACACACGCTGCATTCAATTACAAAATCTCCCGCCGACCGAGCGACGACGATCCGCGCGCTCGAGAGGGCCGACTTCGAGAGCGCCCGCGCCGCTCGATTTAATGGCGCGGAAAGCGCGCGGGGGGAGGGGACGGTGTGGAGGGGGGGATTCCACCGAAAGATCCCCTTGACCTTTTCTCTTATCGGCCGTATACGAACACGGGCTGCACCGCGGTGGAGATTTACGTAGGCCTATACATATATATATATATATATATATATATATAACTCTTACTTAAGATCATTATTAATACAATATCCAAGTATACATTATAGAAGTCTCCATAGGCGCGATCTGCGAAACTCCCGATTTCATCGTTTGCTCCTTTATCCCCACTTCCGTTTCACATTTATATTAAACTTGGACTATCGCTCTGTTCCCTTAGAAGCGATCCTGTGTATAACTTTAACGAAGTCTGAAAGACATTTAGAGGGAAGGGGGGGGGGAGCTGTAACCGGTTTCGATGAAATAATACACGATCTCGTTTCATAATAGAACCGTGATCTAAGACTATAGGTATATATATATATATGATAATAAGCGAGCGCCGTCAAAAATTCCAGATTGACCTTTTGTGGAACTTAACTAGACGTAAATTACGACTTATAGGAGACGAAGCGAATTGCGCGTGGAGTCGATAGTGGCGGCGATCAGCGTGATATAAAATCAATTGAAATTCGCGCTATTGGAATATGAAATCTTTATTTGATTGTAAGCGTCATTGTAAATAAAATTAATTTCACTATTCAAGAGGTGGGCAAAAAGCGCTGATATCGAAGCTTTTCTTTTTTCTTTATTGTAGAATGCCGTAGTACACCTACGAGGTATCGAGTTGAATCATCTCTAAGAGAATGCGCGAAGGTAGCGTGGTGGAAGTTAAAGAGCGCGTGATTTTTATGAATGATTATCAATCGTATAATGGGCGAAGTTTTGGAATTTTGAGCTTAACGATTTACACGACTGACTATAGTTTCACCATTTACGCTGATAGATGTACTGGAAAATTAAAGATAAATATTATGATTATGATCATTATTATTCTTATCATTCGTATATACATAGCAACATGAAGACTTCAATGTGCAATAGATTTTCAATAAAATAAAAATTAGATAATTAAATCCGCTTAAAAGATAAGGTTAACATTACAATTGTCAACGGCCTAAAAAAGAACATGACTTTATAGGGTGAAAATATATGGTTTTGAAAAAATGCAGTATGTGTATATATATATATATATATATATATATATATATATATATATATATATATAGATATATATTACTATTTATAGATGACGATATAATCAGTAATAAAACTTAATAAACAATTACAATTATTCCAAATTTTTTTTACTTCTACAAGTTAATCTTTAATAAATTTATATTTTTACTATGACGAATTTGATCCATTTCGAAAGCATTGGCAGACCAACGATTCTAGATTAATTACAAGAGGTATGCAAAGTCTTTTATTAGTTAAATCACAATACGCATTGAGTAACAATCCTATAATTTTTAACTAATTTATTTTATAGATCTTATTAAGTGATAAAAATAAAATATATTGTATTGAATAGATATTTTTGTGTTGTGCATGTAACTTAATTGCCAAGCGCGTGATTAATCAAAATTGAGTCGCGTAACTGAAAATCCGGTATTCGAAAAATTAGAAATCAGTGGCTTGGAACTGGCAATTCAGTCACACGCCGAGTGAAAATTCGCTAACTTCTAATGTAAAATCTCAGGCCCATGCCAAATGAATGTAATTCGGCAGCGTGCGCCCGAAAATTCAGTTACGTGACTAAAAATTCCGTTAAAATTTACCGAAATTTAAAGAAAAAATTAATGCGATTAAAAAAGCCGAATTATATCTGACAGTGTATCTACTTTATGTATACACGCTTCGACCATGACAGAGGGTCCCGAAGAGCGTCGTTCCGTCTCCCGTCCGTCGATTAACCTTTCATTTTTTTTTTTTGTCGTTTTCGTAAATAATACACCGTTCATTGTCGAGCCAAAGAAATTTTACCAATTCCAATATTTGACAGCGAAATCGATATCGGCTATTCAACAGTAATTTTATCAACATTCAATATCTCGGGCGGGGTACATAATTCTGGGGAATAATATGACCCAAGTCTCGATGCCATTTACGTTAGTTCTGGAGGGCTTTACCGTATTCCGCTCTTGTAATTTCCAATCGAGCCAGTAATTCTGGAAGGTAATTAATAAATTCGTCCCGATTACATCTATCCGAGAAATAAGGAACTAATTCAAACGCCTTTGATTTCATGTTCCATCGGAAGCACTTTTTCCTCATCCCCTTATCTTATCCTCGATCTTTATAATATTTCTCTTCTTTTGTTTTGTTTTGTTTTTTTTTTTTCTTTTAGAAATTTCCGGAGAGCGCATTACATGCGCTTTTTATTGGATCGCCTGTTTGGCATTCGACTCATATACGCGCGCGAGTGGGGGGACGGGGGGTGGTAGAGCTCCGCAACGTTTCATAAAATCTTAACTAGACTTTCATTCGACAGGCGTTAAATATATGAATCCGTCGCGCTTGCATAATTTCCAGTACCCGTATGTATATATAATGGAGAAAAATTTAATGCCGTATATATATATATATATATATATATATATATATATATATATATTGCCGCTCAGGCGAGTATGACATGCATATTTATAATGTATAACATACACACACACGCGCGCGCACGCACACACACACACACACACACACACACACACACACGCACACACATATGCACGCACGATAACACGTTTTTTCCCTATAGAGACGTATATTTTTGCCTCAAAACACGATGACAAATTCCAAAGACCGATACATATAAACAAAAGGAAGGAAAAGCTGCGGCCTTCGGGGACTACTTTTCACACTTTTCGAAACCTCGGACGCTGTTCGCCTTTCTTTTGCGGGAACGCCGATTACATCTTAAAACTAATAATATCCCGCTAGCCAATCCACAACGTATATATGTATATATGTATATATATAAATTTACTTATGCCTCTGAATATTAAATAGCCGTCGCTCTATATAATCGAAGAAAGAGAGAGAGAGAGAGAAAGAATGAAAGAGAAAGAGAGATAGAGAGAAAGAAGCGCGAAACCGCTTCCAGTTGTCATCATTATCTCTAAATTGACTTTCGCCGCTGACTACTATATAACCACCGCGATAACCGATTTCTCCGCAGCGGAGTCCTTTTTAATGCTGTCGCCAAGCGAAAAGAAAGACTGCTATGTATATGTATGTGTGTGTGGGTGGGCGCGCGCGCGCGCGCGCGTGTGTGTGTGTATGGATGTATGTATGAATAAGAAAAAGAAAGAGGCAGAGGAAGTGATCATCAGAACCGCGACAGAGAAGCCCATCTCTGACTTATCTAGCGCGCACCTTATTTTAATGCGCGCACATATCAGTCGCACTGACTACCGACAGCGCTATCGAAGCCCCATTCTCGTCGGATTTATACACACACACACACGCACGCTCGCGCTCGCAGGCATATACGCACGCGCACGCACGCACGCACGCACACGCACACAGACACACACACACACACACAGATATAATGGTCTCTCCCGCGCATGGGAACGCCGGACATTGGGTATATACGCCGCCGCGTCTCCGTGTCACATGGATCACCTTACGGCTGGATACCTCCTCTGAGAACTTGACAAAAAAAAGTCCCTCTCGGACTCGCAAGTATATACATATATATATATAGATATATATAGGCTCGCACGATGTGCCAATATATAAGTGCTCGATGTATAAGTGTGTCATATATATATATATATATATATATATATATATATATATATATATATATATATATATCAATGCGAATATGTGCGTGAGAGGGAAAGAGGAGCCGAGCGAGCAACGAAGAAACATGATTAACGCGATGAGAAGAGAGAGAGAGAGAGAGAGAGAGAGGGAGAAAGAAATGTACAGATAGAGCACAGGTATATCGAGGAGAACGGAATAATCGCGCGGGCACCGAAAGTTGCGAGGCGATGCTATTCGTTCTTCAAAATGTGTATAATTTAATGGGAGGTAGCCAATGCACCACGGTACACGTAATGAGACAGAGAGAGAGAGAGAGAGAGAGAGACATAGTACGCGGCGCTTCTGGACATTTAATGCACCCATCAAGTGTAGAGCGCGGGCAACGGAGCGAGTACTCCGATATTACGAAGAGATACCGCGCGCGCGCACTTTTCATAACTCGTTCTTACCCCGCCGTCGACTCTGGTTCGACGGCTGTTCGCGATGTTCCGGCTTTGTAGGATGCCGTACGAGCGAGGGAGAGGCGTATTTTCTGCTGTTCTATTTTTTTTCCACCAACCCCTCGCCCCCTCTTTGCTTTCGGATTCGAAATTTTATTTTCGAGATGCTTGCGCGACCGTCGACGCTGACTTTTCAATTAAAGTGTGTGTGTGTGTGCGCGCGTGTGTGTGTGTGTGTGCGTGTGCGCGCGCTGCGTGTAGTGTACGTGCGTGTGTGCGTGCATATATATATATATATATATATATATATATATATATATATATAGAAATGAATTGACATATACTCCGTGGAATGAAGTGCATACTTTTCTACTTGATGTTGTTTCATACTTGATCGTAAAAGTAGTTCTTGATTTCGTGCTATAAATAATCCGAATGGTACATCACTTAACCCAACGGATCCAAACGACCTGCGAGCCAGAAAATCTTCGATCTTCATTTTGCAGTCGGTTTTTCTTTTTCACGCCGACCTCCAGTCGCCAGCCTTATGAGGAGCAAAACGAGGGCTGTCCAAGTATCAGAATTTCCGCGCGAGTATCCTGGGAGTTCATCCTACACCGAATATTCGCGGTCAAGTGTTATTGTCGATCCTCGTTGAAGCTTGAAAAACGTTCGTTTCGCAAAAGCCATTAACCCCACCCCCCGCTGCATTCTATTGCCTATAACCCCTATAATAAGGAGCTAATGATAATACTTATCATTCGTTAAATTCAAAATTGTTTTTATTTCTTTCATTTATCAAAATTATACACCGAGAAAATGATGTCCGTTCGGGATTAAGTATTTGCTCGTTTTGTACCAAGTGAATTATATTCAGAAATTGAGAAAGTATCCTCTTAAACGACGGAAGTTATTTACCCGATGGAGAGAGGACACCACTTAAATCGAACCACGTCGTCTTCAACCTAGCGAATATTTTCTTGACTTCAGAAAATGATTTACTTGGTAGGGAACAAGAAAAATATTTACTCGATAAGCGTAACGTTTCTTTTTTTTTCCCTCTTCAGTGTACGCGACGTTGAAAATCGGAACGGGCGATAAATTCTAAGCCCGAGATAAAAGTAGAGAAAATTAATGTTTTTGCTTATTTGATTAACTTGTACATTATTCGTCTTGCGAACGTTGCACACGGCGACGGCCAGATGATATCTGCTGCGCTTGATATATTGAAAAACGATTTTACCGAGCATATAGCAATTTAAAAAGCTTGTTTCGGACACGTGGAAAAAAAAATTCAGGAAAACATGTATATTTATTTTTGTTTTTTTGTTTGTTTGTTTTTTTCGTTTGTTTTTTGTTTTTTTTTTTTTTTTAATCAAAATAAAGAACTTCAAAAATTCATTGAAACGCGCCGATGACTCGGCTACCGTAGCTGCCGACTCGCCTTCGGATGCTCGATTATAAACGATCCGTCAGTTAGCGTGGCGACGTACAATGTTTACAACGTCGGCAAGATCCCTGCCCGAGATACTGGCTTATTCCGGTGTCATTGGCCTCTGACTTTTTCGAATGCACAGATCTGCCGAGTACGATTGTAATTGGCCATTTGCCCAAGCCGATTGAGTTTAGCGATGAGTACGCGTACTTCAAGAATTTTTAGCTTATTTCGATGATCACAGCCCCATTACACTCGAGCCGATACTGATCGTTACTATTATATACCGGATGCATTATGCACGTCTTGCGAGGGAGACTTTTCCGTCATTCAATTTTAACGAGAAAAATCTTCGTTCCCGAGGCTGCTCGGATTGGTTTGGCCCTTTTTAAATGGGCACTTCGGGGCTGTCTCCAATAATTCGATCTTCCTTTGTCTAGTTTTCGAACCCCCCCCCCTGGCCTGTAACGAGGGATGCTGGTGGTTTTACTAAATTCAATCAGCCATTATAGCTGTGATATACAGAAATAGCACTTTTATCGACGTTACGCCACATTAAGCCGTTTTTAAATCCCGTTTATTATTAAACGCGCCCTGATCATCCAGAACGTTATTGTGAAGGTTAAGGAGATATATTAAGAAATATTTTTACAAATGAGATGAAGAGATGTTATAGGAATTTGGTTAAAATTTAAATGCGTTGAAAATGTTCAATTAGCTTGTTTGATAAATAAAGATGTACTGTCGAAATTCTTGGTATTTCTCATCATTACGCGAATCTTTCATTCTTTACACGTGTTTCTGCGAAGTCGACAAAACACTTGTACATGTTAGGCCAAAATCGATTTCAATACCATGGGTATAGCATTCGCAAGCTATGTTACTATTTCATGACTTTTTGACACTCCATCCCCGTCTTCGTTGACTTCATAGTTCTTTTTTTCCCAACCTTCCAACTATTAACGTAGTTTTTAGAAATGTATAATATGAAAGTTGCAACTTGTGCTTCTGGACAAAATATTATACTCAATATAATATCGCGGTATGAGATAAATTTATGAAAATACATGGATGAACAAAAAAAAAAAAAATGAATATCTATTATTTTACGATATCCCAGGCATATTATAAACTATGAATTCCACCTTTCTGGCCACGAAAAGAAAAATCTTCTCGTTGTTCGGATTTTGCGCAATTTCACCGTCAATTCCACTCTGTCGTCGCACACACTCGAAATATTATAGAGTGCAAAATCAGAGAGAGGGACTGCGCAATCCGATTGAGCGCCCGTAAGCGCGACGTAAACGTCCCTCGATCCGATCTCGTAGGGACAGAAATTCTCTATATACGTCACGCGGTGTCCATTCTGAAAAACGAACGACGGCGTTCGGCACGTGAGAATCCAACATCCCGAGATCCCCATTATAGGCATCGACTTGACGACCCTCGAAAATCAATTCTTTCGTTCACCGCGGAGTCGCGCCTCTGTAATATATATATATATATATATATATATATATATATATATATATATATATATGCCAGCCCCGTTAATAATGACGGGCTCGTTACGCGTACCGGCGCGGCGCGGCGCCCGTGCAGTGCTAATGAATGGACGCCGCGGCCACGCCGTACGTAACACGTGTACTCGAAGGGGGGAGGGGCACGGGGGCGTCGCGCACGTCCACGCAACTTGCATTTTAACGATCATCCCGTAAAATTATCCATTACTCATATTGTGTATATACGAACGGTCGGTATTTGGAATGGTCGCGCACTGAACATTGACAAGCTGAATTAGCGTATTTAGGCTGTGCCGAATGTGTATATATATATATATATATATATATAAACGCGTGTGCGCGTAGGTATGTGCGCGATTTGAGGCATATATATATATATATATATATATATATATATATATATATATTGTGTATATATACATAGATTATTACTGTATCGTTCGTCGACTGTCCCTCTCGCAAAGACAATAAAGATATCTCATACCATTGCTTTAACGGAGCCTCTCGTCGATTCTGATCTGGAATTTCGATCGGACGAGACGTGTATAATATATATATATATATATACACATCTCTATAATACCGGTTATCTTTACACTCCGAAATGCGTGCCCGAGAAAATGAAAGAGAAATAAAAAAAAATAAGCCGCATTTTGACCTTCAATGTCAACCTCTAGAGGGAGAGTGAGAGAAAGAAAGAGAGACAGAGAGCACGTCCAGGCTTTTGTTCTTTTTATATACGTTATATTATATACGTTTGCTCAGATACGAAATCAGAGAGAAATCGAGTATCGGAATCAAGAGATGGAATATATGCGCACTTATATATCTATATATATATATATATATATATATATATATATATATATATATATGTATAGATATATATGTATGTATATATATTTTTGAATATAGGTATATGTCAATAAATCTTTATCGGAGAAAACATTTAAAGCATTGTTGATTCCAAAATTATCGCCACGATACCGTTTAATCGTGAATTAATACGAACAAACGATCTTTTTTGCCTTTCGCTTTTTAAACATAATATATTGGCTTCTGTACCTGAATCAAGGTATATGTGATATATACATACACATGCCGCGTTATAATTTCTCTTGACTCGGCTTATTCACCGAAAGCATTCACCATAAACGGGGCGCTGGTCAAGTTTGTAAGTTTGACTTTGTACATAATGTTCTATATATATATAGGTGCATGAAAAGTTAGTCAGTTAAACATTTTCCGTAATACACCACACACACACACACACACACACACACACACACACACACACACACACACACGCATAGAGAGAGAGAGAGAGAGAGAGAGAGAGAGAGAGTTAAACGACAATTTGAATTAAGCAAAAGAAGACCAATCCAATAAGCGCCTATCATGAAATAAACTTATCAACTCGAATTAATCGTCTGATTCTTTTTAAAATAACAAAAGTTCTGCGTCAGAACAAGGAGGAATATATATATATATATATATATATATATATATATATATATATATAGCCTGACGAAGCAAAACGAGAAAAACTTAACGTATATATACTATACACACGTGCAAATGAAAGATTTCCTCGGCATTCATAATACCGCTCGCGTTAAAACGAAGCCAATATATGTATGCTGTGCTTAAAGCATGTACATATAGCTTGGTCACTCTTTCTCTCTCTCTCTCTCTCTCTCTCTCTCTCTCTCTCTCTCTCTCTTCTCCGTATACGACGGGAAAACAAAAAACAAAAAAAAAAAACCGAGCGGCTGTCGAGAGCGGAATGACGCGGGCGCAGGTAACGCTGCCGTTATGGAAGGGTGATGGAGTGGCCACGGGGGTTAGGGGGAGGAGTAAAACCAGGAGTCGAGCAAAGAAGAAATAAAAATAAAAAACCTCGCGAACGCGAAATCGAAGATCAGCGCGCGCGCGCTTGTTCTCCCGGTCAGAGCGATATAACTCACAGGTATCTATATATATATATATATATATATATATATATATATATATATATATGTATGTATGTATGTATATATATATTATGTAGTCCGCGCTGCATTTCCCGCGGGCGCCCGAGCGTTTATCGCTCCAAGCGGCCGTTACAATTATTGACGAAGTAGGGATTGGCAATGCGCGACGGTGCGCAGCGTTGCAGTCACGAGAAATCCGAGATGTCCCATGTTTCCGCGGTACACGCGCTGCGCGGGTTAGGTGGTATATGCGCGAACGTGCGCGTGTGTATAAATATATATATATATATATATATATATATATATATATATATATATATATACGTATATATAGAAGTCGGGATTTCTCGCTCGCGGTAAAGATTGTTTACACTTGTATACGTAGGTTTGGCTCCGAAAACGATATGTACATATAAGGCTCTGTATGAATAGGGACTGTGGGGCGATGATGGTACGATACGCCCCCTCATGGATGGCCCATGTACCCATAATATTTTGTATATTTTTCAAATATGCACGTTATATATAGTCCGCGTACCTCTCGTGCAAGCATCAATGAAGCATCAGTTCATGCTCTCTGAATGAGGCTTCCGTTGCTCGTTGTGTCGTACAAACGTTTCGAGTCTGTAGTTACAGTCGTAGTTGTACACTCGCGCGCATGGATACTGGACACGCAAATGATGTAAGCGATCATAAACTGTTTTAAATTGTAACCCCTAAACGAACTTAGGGGTTGTACGTTATTTAGAATCCCGTAAACTTTAGGCGATAGGACGAGTAATGCAATTAATAGTCTCTACTGTCTAGATTCTTTGTAATGTAATTTTCAGACGTTTTTAACAGATTAAATATCAGTACTGACCGGGTATTCCCGAAATTCGTCTGTTCACCTAGATTTCGTTTTAATTTATACTTGTGCTGGAAAAGGATTGGTTAACTTTTCAGAAACGTCGTTAATACGACATATGAAACAGGAATTCATCCTTGAAAGCCGATAGTTGTCTGTACAATAGCATACAATATACTTATAATTGTGACCATAATCTACGTTAGAAACCCAGATTTTTAAATACATTGGAACATTCGGATTTTCAAAGTATTCAAATATACTCGCAGTTCGAATCAATTCCAATCTGCTGCTTCGAAACAGTTCGAATTTCTGAAGGTGGCGCACCCGCCCTTATGGGAACAAACCTAAGTAATTCATGAACAGTGGGCAATTGCGCAACATTTGCACGTTCATATTTCGCTCTTTCGATAAATTTGATTATTCAAATATTTGGCCGGTGCATGCGGAAGGAAATGTGAATTGTTTATACGAACAATTTAACCGTAAAATTGAGTTAACAGTCGTCTTTCTACTTTGGTACACACACTACATGAATCGTGAAATCGAAACGCTTAAATACGTTTGAATATTCCGAGGTTCGACCCCTTCGAGCATCGAAGAATCGAGTCGATGCGTAGCTGAAATTGGAAAAGTTCGTATCACCGAATGAATCGTTTGTGGATCAGCAAACGTCGTTTTTAATTTGCGATCGTTGCAAATGACTCATAAAATTTGTCGAATACGTTGGCACGCTGAGAAGTTCCAACAGTTCGGCCATCCCGATGTTTGAATCGTTTCAAATATCAAATACGCACGTTCGAATGCTCGACCATCGAGCTTACAGTACCTGAGTCGTTTGTGAACTTCTGAACGTGGATCGGTTGTGGCTATTGCGCCTTTCGAAACACGCGCACACGCACGATCGGAGCATGGAGTTGTTGAAAAACATATGAACAGCCAGACATTCAAATTGTTTTAATATATTCTCTACACGTCTTATGAAGATTTGTACGTATAATTCAATTGTGAAATATTGATTTATATATATACTCCAACAACGATTTTATAAAAAGTTATTTACCTTTGACTTGTGATTTCCAGACTTTTTTTAATTTTTAGTATACATACTTTAGACTCATATAACATGGTAATCCATTGTTTAGATTGCCTATGTACAAATTAACCAGATCTGTATATATGGTAGATCATTAAGATCTGATTCACTTCTCTGATTTTTTATTTAATATAGATATATGTATATATGTATGTATAAATAATCATAACAATAATTATAGATTGTCGTTTTGTTATAAATAGATACATGAAGAAACTTGAATAGTCTAATAAATTTTTAAACATCTTACTACAGATTGGGGATTGTGCACTTCTTGTAGCAATTTATTGCAAGCATTCAAAAATTAGACGTATATTCCAATCATGGAAATATTTTATTGAATTTAATCGGCTAATGAAGTGTAACCGAAATAATCAGATTTTTATTATAAAAAAAACTTAATTTTAATTCTTATTTTCAGCCAAGGCAGAACTGAATAAATTTTTATTTAGTAATTTAATTAATTATATAAATTATTTAGTATATTTTAATATTTCTAGTAGCAGAAGGATAAGCTTTCATGAAAGCGCGCCAAATGAAATATTAAATATTACAAAATACTTCGGGGTTCCAGTATTCTGCACATAAATAATAAGGTATATATATGTGTGTGTGTGTGTGTGTGTGTGTGTGAAATTCATTAGACCCGAAAACAATACTCGTGGTTTAAAAACCTTTTCACAGTCGCCCGCCCAGCTATTCGTCTCACTTACATATACATAAAATACCAGGCACGCACGTTTAGTAAGAACTCTATAAGACCTCGCACTCTGAAAAAGCAGGACCGACGGACTGCCGAGGTGAGAAGCCGAGGGCTACAGAAACAAGGACAGTCGGTCGCAACCCACCCCGAGAGCGCAGCGAGCGAGCCCCATCCGGTCGACGATGACTGCGCGAGCGCGCGCCGCGGGGTAACCTGAAAATTTGCTGGCTCACGCGAACCTCCCCCCACCCCACCCCCATCCCCCTCACGCCCCACCTGTAGTCGCGCGACCATAAACGCAACGCCTCGCGCCTTCGAGGCGCGCATATATAAAACGGCGACGGGGGACGGGGCTGGTGAGAAGGTTAGGGAGGGGGTGAGAGGGCCCGGTGGCTGTTGTCCGAGGTTGGGGCGTTGAGGTCGTTGGAGAGCGCCGGAGGAAGCGATCCTATCGCCATAAATATCGAATAAGCCTAATTGGCCTTATACGTTCGACGTAGCCGCGGAGAGGGTGGGATGGGGGAGGGGGAAAGAGAGTGCCACTTAATAATTGGAAGGGTGTACGTATATGTATATAGGAGCCCAACGACAGCGTTCGGGTATAATCAATTTCGATTTCGAACTAAGGCCAAACATTGATCTAAGTTATATATAAAAAAAAGCCTTAAGAATAAAGTATAAGTAGTTACCTTTTTATTCATCTTATGGATAAATTGATCACCAGGGGTGTGTAGGGTGTATAGGTGTATAGGCTGCATACTTATAGAAAACCGGGGATCAGAAAAGAAGCAAAAATCTTGTCGATGCCAAACTTTAATACTAAAAAGTAAATTCACAAACTAACTTATCAAAGGATACGTAATTCTCTTAACTCTTATGTCCATATTGTCACGAATATATTTCATGATGTGCAAAATGTTATTATCGGTAAAGAAGAAAATTTTGATATGAAATTACGAATTTTTAGTAGAATTGAAAGACCCCAAAAAGTCAAGATGTATTTTTAACAGAAGAAGTTCATTCCTTAAGGCCTCGAAGTAATAGAGACCTTTCTTTGATATTTTATTGCTAACGACATCCGCTTCGAGAACAGTTAGAATGAGAAAATTTGAAGTTTTTTCGAGTTGTAATTGAAAAATACAGGGGGGAGGAGGTGCAAAAATAACGGACGTAGGAAAGTGTTGAAATGACCCCCCGGTCATAACTAAGTAGCACTAAGTATACACTACATGTCGTAGGGTTTCACAAATATTAGTCTACGTTCTATTTGAGCGTAGCTGAGAAGCTACTTATACTACTTTTAAGTAAATATGATTTTTAAAAATTACCTTTAACTAGTCATACATAATAATCAAGTGCCTTAAATCATTCTTGTTCATTATTCTTCTCAAATCCTTATGATATGATATTTATCTGAACTCATAAATATTCGCTGGACACAATTTCGACCCTTAAGTTGAAATCATAACATTGCAATGAATTCGAACAAAAAAAAAATTGTTTCCCCTGTTTCTTGGAGCGGTGGTTCAATATTTCTGGATAAATTCGCTCGAAAAACAAATGCCACTCAATATTTTGAGACACGAATGAAAAAAAATTTTCATTCTGTTGATATTTCTGAATACACGTGAAACTTATAAAACTATCGTTATCTCTCTATCCTGATTTAAAACACTTCGAATTTGCTAAATTTCTTAAATTAAACGGCGGCTGCAGTCCTACAGATGATTCGTTTCAAAAAAGATATTTTTCTGAACGCTCACACACAATATTTGATTTTTTTAAATTCGATAGAAATCAAAATTTCGAAAAATTTCAGATAAAATCTCAGATAATTTTTCTTCTTGGAAAATAGATTTTCAGAATTATTTTCTGCAGACCAAAACATCGTCAGTTTCTTCAGTATGACGCTTGAAAATTTAAATTCCGTCGATTTTTCAAAAATCAATTGTCTGTCAGATAATTGTAAAAGAAAAATTATATTCATTTACCAGATGTAAAAGAAATTGCCAGCAACGTCCACTTACGAATAATCGAAATAATTCAAAACTTTCGAATACACAAATCTTAGATACCTCCGCGATACGAATCGTGCGCAAGGCCGCGAGCTTATCCACGTTTACAAGTTCATTAATAGCCCCCGTATCCTGATATAAGCGTAGGCGAAAATTTTTCAATATTCAAATGTATTCAAAGAGGTGTATTCTTGAATTTTTCATATACGCCCGCATGCATATGTAAACGCGCCACCGAGATAGAATCGATCCATTTTGTCAAATATTCGCCGATAAGCGACTTGTACTTTAATGAATTCGAGCGAACGTCGAGAGGATCGAACTATATGAACTTATATAAGATTTCAATTGCACAAAAGTCCTGGCCGTAAAATGTGCTATACGTATATATATATATATATATATATATATATATATATATATATATATATATATATATACAAACCTCGTACGATTGGATTAAGTACGTTTCCGATCGCCCCGGATTTTCGAGCAGGATCGACTTTGCGAATTATACGGCACACGAAGGCGACGAGGAGGAGGAGAGAGAGAAAAACACAAGGGTCGAGGAGAGGGGGTGAACTCAAGCGCTCCCAAAGCCCACTCGGAAGGACTCGCTTGTTTGTTCTCCCTCTCTCTTTCTCTCTCCCACTCTCCCTCATTCGACTCCCAGGGTAAGCACGAACCTGCCCTTATATATATATATATATATATATATATATATATATATATATATATATGCGTATACGTTAACTCTTCGCTTACATAATATTCGCCAGCGCCTGTTTGCAAATGTATTCGATTACGCGGGTCCTATCGTTGTTTCCTGCGCGGCCGGCCGGTGCGGAGTTCCCCCCTTCCCCACCCATCCCCTCCCCTTATATATGGCAAGCGGCGCGTATTACGCGCAAGACGAGCGAACGAGCCAGCGCCTGCAGCAACGTGGAAGTGAACCGTGCAATCGAGCTACTCTCTTTCTCTCTCTCTCTCGCTCTCTCCTCCCCCCTTCCCACTCATTCCGAATGATTGATCACTCCATTGTGCGAGCGAGCTTTCCCGCACCTCTCTGCAACGTATTATATATATATATATATATATATATATATATATATATATATATATATATATATAGATGGACTTTCGTTCGATGGTGCGCCAGTATTATCCACGTATATATATATATATATATATATATATATATATATATATATATATATATTATAGCCTGGTGGGTGCGCGGTGACGCGAGCGGGGTTGGCAAAGAGCGCCGATATATATATATATATATATATATATATATATATATACCGATGTACTCAGGGCTCGGACGGGAGGGCGGACGTTGAGCCGCGCTGCCGAAATGTGTCCGGGATATTATGGAAAATGGAAAAATCCGACAGCGTATACGCGAGAAAGATCGATCGGCCCTCTGTTAGTGGTTGTTCGGGGGGGGAGAAGTGGGGGGGGGGTGAGTGAGATATAGAGGACACGACGTTATAGCATTGGCACACGGCTCTGCAATCGCTACACTGTTGTCGATGTGTATAATATATATGTGAATGGAAGCACGTCGATGGACATGATGGCTCTTTTAGCTATATATATGTATAGAAGCAGCAGGCGAATTTCCCGTATATAACTATACTCACATAAGGTTCTGATCGCTGAATTACAGTAGAGGCAAAATGTCGCGAAAAATCCCGACCGATGATCTGTTACGTACAATCGCGAAATCATCGGACTCCGGCTTTAAAGAAAGCAGTGTTTTGAAATCATTGCAATCGTATCCAAGAAAAAGAAAAGAAGAATAAGAAAATCAAGAAATATGATACGCGCAATGAATTGGAATTATTTCAAAGGCTGAAAAATCAATTGACATGTCATTCGAAGTGATTTTTGAAATTATTTTTACTCTGTATAACTCTTTAGGCGAATAAGCAGCACATGCGTACCTCGCGTGCCAGTAATTTTGCTACGCAACAAAAATTCTATTCGTATGGCATGATTTTTTAGTACCACATTTTGTTAAACGGAATTGTTCTCGATGCATCCAAATATATCGAACCTTCTTCTATATATTTACCGCGTCTAACGATTGATTATTATTTGAATAATGGGCAGCCTCACGCAGCGCAAAATAACAACAACAACAACATGAACGAAAAACAGCAGCAACGACGACGACGAAACAACAACGATACTATCGACAGTAATAATGATAATAGTTACATTAATGATAATAATCACATTGAGCGTGCACATATAAGATACAAATCGACGGCACTCGTTGACCTTATCCATATCGGATACTTAAGAATTTTTAATTTGATTTTGTATGTAAGTACTTTTGACATGCTGTCGATTTTCAGTCTTGAATGTTTCATACAGCAAATATATTAATTTTTAAACGATCCAGAATTACTCCATTTTCATGTTGTATATGATTTCCATTTTCTTACCTATTAACATTAACAGGAAAGCATTAATTATTGATCATTGTGCCGACGTTCATCGACGTTCTCTATACGATTCAAAAATGTAACAATGAATTGAGGCTTTCGGCAATAATATCCGAAATCCGTCTGCTTGATTTTCAACGCAGCATCATTGGACTGGCTTTTGGAACGAAGATTGTTGCTGAACGACCGGAATGCCAATCCCTCGATCGGTTCGATTGCTCGGTGTCACTTTTTCCAAAACGGTTCCCCCGAACTCCTCGGTAATCGGAAAAACGCTTCTGTCCCGGGCCATTATATAGCGGCCAGAGAGCGCGCGCGCGCGCGCTGCAATCGAACGTCGCGGCGAGCAAAAAGATTATTGAAATTCCATGCGCATTATTTGCAATTGACAAGAATGTTATGCTTTAGTAAGAGCGAACAATCCGGACGATTCGGTCGATCATTACAAACGGTTAATGCGTATGAACATGACGAGGGCGTCTTTGGATTTTGAGTGTGTTCGGCCAATGGAATAATTAACATATACTGTTATTATCTCATTTAATTTATATCATTCTCGTGCACTTACTGCTTCTGCAAAGTTCTGAATCGTAAAGATGCCCAATTCTTATCGAAAAACAGGTGTATCGGAAAATATTCTATGAATTACAAGTTGACTCTCTCCTGGTAACACAAAAAATCCTTGAATAATCCGAAGCATCATTAATCATTGTTATATATCAGATCATTAGACACTGTAACGAACAAGATACAGTTCTTCTGTTTACAAAAATTACAACAACAAAAAAAAGACGACGAGAGCTTGAAAAAATCATTATAGTAAGCGATATATTAACAAAATATTCACTCAAATGCGACTTAAGTTTGATATGATAAAATTAGCACAAAACAATGAACGCACTTCTATAATGAATGATTATAAGAATAAAGAGCGAATTTAAAAAATGCAACGGTCTTTATCAAATTTGCATATATAGATAATATGGGTATAATACCCATGTACTTTACGTCCGTATCTTGCCGAATACCAGCTCCGAGATGCTTGCTACAGATATCATAATCAGCGCACAATAATAAAATAATGAAAATCCAGATTATACATGTACATTGTACATACACAAAGTGATGAAATTTCATACGTACTTTCGAAATGTCTATTCAAGTCTGTCGCTCTGTGAAAGAGAAAAATTTATTTGTTTTAATTACAAAAATAAAAGATCTAGGATCATAAATTTATTATGTAAAATCTTGATTTCTAATTTCCTAGAAAAAATAAAATTAATAAAAGTAATAAAACAAACCACAACACTCTCAATTCAATAGCATCATCCCGAGTCAACGGCAGCTCAAAACGTCAATTCTAGAACAATCCCTATATATATATATAAGAATACCAGAAGCCACAACCTCGCCTCAGGACTTCTCCTAAAGTCTCCCCGTGACTTTTTAAGCCGAAAATCGCCCCGTCGCCGCATAATTTTTGTTAAGAAGTCAAAAATCACTGTTTTCCTATATATATATATATATATATTCCTCACTATATATAGAGAGAGAGAGAGAGAGAGAGAGAGAGAGAGTAGGAAGGGGGCGGAACGAGCGAGAATCTCGCCGAGGTGGGTCCCCGCGGGCGCAGGTGAGTACTTATTAGAAGCTTTTTCCAAATAATATACGTAGGGAATATATATATATATATATATATATATATATATATATATATACATGTATATATATACGCATAAATGGGCGCGCAATTATTGTTTCCGTTTGTTCAGCGGGAAAATGTCACGTCTTCTAAACGATCCCGGCCACCAACTTGTCACTCAAAGGCGAGTTTCGGGATGAGCGGCCCACTCTCACTCTCTCTCTCTCTCTCTCTCTCTCTCTCTCTCTCCTCTCTCTCTCTCTCTCTCTCTCTCTGCCTTTCTCGATGGCCTATTCACGCAGAAAATCATCTCTGTTTATCGGCGGAAGAGAAGGTCTACAATAGAGAGTCCCCATCCACCCTCGCTCGATCTATTGACCTTCCGAGTCGGTCGCCTCCGCGCGACAATGAGGCACGCTCGGAACTGAAGAAGAGGAAGACCGAGGCAGCGAGAGAGATTTAGTCAAAACGCCAACAATCCTAAAGGACGTTGGGGATCGAGAGAGAGAGAGAGAGAGAGAGAGAGAGAGAGAGATAGACAGCAGGACCGCGTGCGAGAGTCGCGTCGTCTATGGGAGTGGATTCCCCGGGGGGATGAAGGGAGTTGGCGAGCGTCGCGTCGGTATTTGCTTTTCCACGCGCGCGCCACGCACCTTGACGGCGGATCGCGGACGCCTCCAACGCGCGCACTTGCCCATACACGTATACTCACGTGCTTGGGCGTCTAAACGTCCGTGTAATGGTGTGTACCATGCGCCTCGGACACGGCTCCTGGCAAATCCTGCGGGGCGCTTCTTCGTGGGCGCCCAGCTCGAAGTCTTTGTCGATTCCCGCGTATGGATATATGTTTCTATATGTATATATATATATATATATATATATATATATATATATATATATATATGCATGTATGTATTTGCGTATACGGAAGATTTTCAGCCACTATTGATAATCATGTGCGTAACAGTAGGACTCGTTTGCACCTGACGCGCTTCCTCTCGCCGTCCGAAGATTAAGGAGCTGTATTTTTCAAATTATTTCTCGGATTAAGACGAATATAATTCGTTATTCTAATGGAACGCCAAGGCAGAAGGATTAGATTCGTTGGCTGGACATTTAACGACAGATAACAGGCACAAATTCGTATTAAATACGGGATGGCAAACAACATATCGTTCATTAAAATTGTTGTAATAATCAATTGCGTACAATAATGCTCAGTGGCTTTTTTTTTTTTATTTCTTTCTTATTTAATCCATATTTTTGAGACTGAAAGCATATCAGCCCGACAATTTTTCAAATCATAAGTATGATCTATAGGTAGGCGTTTTTAAAATGCTGCGAGCAGAAGTCGGCCAAACGTAAAAAACAATGGGCAAAAATGATTATTTTTAAAAAATCAAGTGATATAACCTAATTGTTAAAAAATAAAAGAAAATTGAAAAAATTATGAAATCGATCCATCGTTATGAATTTTTACCACTCACAATCAATATGTATATAAAAACAGCAACTCTAGGATAATTTATTTATTATGAAGCCCTGATAAAGGATTCCAAAAATTCGTTATAACGAATTGTGAAAACATCGACAATTTAGAATCTTGTTCGCCGTATTTTCTTCTCCATTTGAGCACTTCTAAATTGGAATTAAAATTTTTAGACCGCGATCTCAAAAACCTTTCTTTATAATTGGTTCAAATCTCTAGATTTTTTTTAACAATTGAAATCTTGAGTATTCGATGAAAATTTTGAAGAATTATTTCGCACAATTTAATTTCACTCCATATATTTATGTTAAATGTTATTGCTTATAAAATGAGGGATGAAAATTGTTGTCCTCAAAAATATTCATTTTTACGCATAAAAACATAACATATTATATATTGGAAATTTTTCAAAACTAGAACAGATTTGAGCAAATGTAACATCGCCTTTCATAAATTCAAATTTTCAGTAATTTACTACAAAAAAATTGAAAATGCTGCATCGATGTTTTTTTCAGTATTACAGTATTATTTTGTTAGTATTGTTGAATCAACACCTTGGAATTAATGATTTTTTTAAAATTATTATTATTTCTTAAAACTCTTCGATTATAAAATAATTTTAGCTTATTAAAGCAAAAAAGGACCAAATTTCATTTCTGTTGAAAATAAGCCAAACCCGAAACATTCTTATAATAATAATTATAATCGAACGAAAAATTAAGCAGATTGAATCGTTGGATAAAAAAACAAAGCGTACATTTAAAAAAAATTCAATTTTATTTGATTTTGTTTCTATTTACATATTTCTATAGTAATTGGAACATGGTAACAGCGCAACTGATTTGATCTCATCACGATTGTCCACTTTAATAATAGACGTGCAGTCATCAGGTTGACAAAAACACCAATGAATTTAACAAAAAAAAAGTCTCCGATCGAACGCAAATAAGAAGAGGAAGAAGAAGAAGAGGAAGAAGAAGAAGAAGAAGAAGAGGAAGAAGAAAAACACGAAAAGACAGCTGACAATTGACGAACAAAGGGTGCCCTGTAAAGAAATGAGACGCCTTATGCAAAATATTTACGTCAAATTTTTCTTTCACGCGACTACGAGATCCAAGTCAAGCCCCCTCGCCCCCCCCCCACCATCCACCCCATCGCCCAGCAAAGAGCGTCATCCTCCCCGGTATCTTTGGCTCCCACCCCCTCCCTACTCTTCTCTTACCGGACGAAAGCGCGCGCGCGCGCGCGCGCGGAGACATTTCGTATACATGGGTGGCTCGCGCGGATAAAGGCCGACCCGAAGCTGCTGGACGTGACAGTTGCGGCTCGGCCATGACAATGCAGGTGCCTCATCCCACGTCAAAGAGCCCAGCGTGGCGCCAAGCGAGATCGTACCGCGCGAGCGAATGGGACGGACTGACAGAGAGACGGAGATAGAGAGTGAGGGGGGGAGAGAGAGAGAGAGAGAGATGAGCGAGTGACGGCTGCTCGGAGATAATAAAAAAGAAGAAGAAGAAGAAAAAAGAAACGAACGAAATGAGAGGAAAAAAGCGCGTGAGAGAGAGAGCGAGAGCTCGGAGATCGAGAGGGGTGGGGGGGGGACGGAGGACGATCGACTGGTCCAGCCAATTGTTTCAAAAAGGGGGATTACGAGAAGGCCCGGCGCGAGTTTACACACGCGTCTCCCCCTCGCCCTCACCCGCGCTCGCGCTCCGCCAAGGAATTTTATCCTCGGATTTATTATCATTATTATTGGATTATCGAAGCCGTGGAGGAGGATCGGCCCGAATTTATCCTCTCTCTCGCGCGCTCGCGCGCTTGCGGGAAATTCCATTGAACGTATACGCGTGGACGGGGCAAATCGGACCCTCGCTTCTCTCGTCACCCCCCCCCTCCCGCCGCCGGCCACGGCTCCGCTGTAGTCGCGCGTCCCCGTCGCAGCGAGGATCATTAACTCCGGAGGACACGCGGCATGGTTTTGAAATCTATAGACTCGCATATATAATATATATATACACGTAGGCCTCGCTCTCGAAATAATCCCTTAATAATGCGATGGCTGTCGATATACAACGCGATTAAACACGCTACACCTGTTTTCCCCGCTCGTTCCGGTACAATTATAAATGCACCTGCGCGGTATTAATTTAATACAGGGCGTGTATTATTGCCTCTTCGTCTTCTTCTTCTTCTTCTTCTTGTTTTCAAATCTGTTGTCGCGCTAGAATTTATAAGGAGAGGCAGACAATTATCCGAGAAATATCCGACAATTAAATTATTAGAAATTAATCGTACGCTTTATTCTATCTAGGTTACAAAAAAAAAAAATAACTCGAATTCTCACAAATTTCACAACACTGGCTAGTGCACTATTTTTCTCCGTTCCTCGCGATTTTTCGAAAGTATCGGATATGCTTGGATTAAAGCCCGCCATTTTTCGCGTTCGTACAGAAGTAATCGTATTTAATTTTATCCGTCAAATATGCGAAGATATATGTTAGAACGATTGTGCACTTGAAAAAAGAACAAAAAAAAAAAAAAAAAAACCAATACCTTCGCGAGAAGAACGAGACTCCGGAGCGAGAGAGATACTTGGAAACGCGAATGAGATCCGCGTTATAATGACGCGACCCAAACGTACGGAGTATTTACACGCGCGTTACGAAGTATACCCGCGGGCCCCGCTTTCCGTTTCGATAAACTATACGTATAATCATACAGTACACACGCGCGCGTATGTATGTGTGTGTGTGTGTGTGTGTGTGTGTGTGTGTGTGTGTGTGTGTGTGTGTGTGTGTGTGTGTGTGTGTGTGTGTGTGTGTGTGTGTGTGTAGGCGGAGCGGATTTTCAGCTAGTCAGGGGGCCCAAAAGATTTGTCATGTCTGTCAGCAACTGTTACGGGCTCGGCGAACTTAATATAACGAACGATCGCCGCTGCCAATTAGCCCTCTTTTAAAGGGATTCGTATGCGGCGGCGAGGCGGCGGCAGCGGCGCGCGGGACGCCTCGCGCTGAACGTCCGACGTTATTAATTTCTTTCGCCGCGGCCTCGTGTAATAGAATGATAAACGACTCTGGCCCGTGGCGTATACATGCATACGTACATACGTACATACATGCACACACACACACACACACACACACATATTATATATATTTTATATATATATATATATATATATATATATATATATATATATATATATATATATAGGCTATGTTTTTTAATGCCCGTTGTAAAGCACAGCAAATTATATCATCGGGTCAAAATATGTATATACCGACAAAGCGTTCATATCTGTGTATAGTATATAAAACGAAGTTTGACCTACATAAATGAAAACTATTGAAATTTATATAAATCAGTGGATTATCAAGATGCAATAAAGTATTATAATATATGCGTATATATATCACAATAGAACAACTGTCCAATATGGGAGAAAGAGACGTGCATAAAAAAATATGCTGGTCATCCCTCTATTGACACCTTTGAACGACGACGCACACAGAGCCAATCAGTTATTGTAGAGAGTCGAAACCTGCTCACGGAGTGTATATATATATATATATCCCAGAAAAAATCACGCCCGCGCGCGTCTTATCAAGATATCGGTACCACAGGTGGCGCTCCTCCAGCGAGAACCGAGAAAAATCCTTTACGTACATCCACACAAGCAAATACATGCGCGCGCGTGCGCACACGCACACACACATACTTTATGTGTACAATCTCGACTTACGTATATTATTACATATACGTAGCTGATCGAACCGTGGCCAAATCATGTTGATCAAAAGTGAACTCCTCCAAATGTCTCACGGTTAGGAATGTGTCATTCTGTCAGTGAACTTAATGCCCGATCATATATATATATATATATATATATATATATATATATATATATATATATAATCCTCGGCGCACTCTTTCCCTCATCTTCGTCGGTGGATCTGACCTACAACTTATATAAATATATATATATATATATATATATATATATATATATATATATATAATGCACATACACTATATATAGACTCGCGATGGTTCTTCTTCCTCCTCTGGTGCGTCCTTCATTCATTTTGTTTGGCTGACTGCCCTTTTTTAATAGAGAGAAACAAAAATTTCATTTGCCTTGCCCATGCTCTGTTCCGTTAATGATCTGTTGCGCTATGTATTGCGATCGTATGATAAAATTAGGATTTTGTTTAGGATGTACAGTATATTAACATGTTGTTGCGAGAATTGATTCGTATATTTGTGATGTATTAGGCGTCCGGGCGATCGGGATAGATGTTCGCCACTAAAAAATTATAAGAAAAATCTATGAAAATAGATTTGTTAAATGAAGCATACGAGGATAACATAAGTAGCGTTGGAATATGTAGAGAAAATTTTAAAAGAAAATAGTTGTGTCCTTCTTCTTTCTTCATTCTGCATAACATTGTGTATATATATATATATATATATATATATATATATATATATATATAATCTTTGTTTTACTTTTTCCAAATGAACTTGACCTTCTGTATTCGGAATTTCAAATTTCGTACACCGTGTAATAAGAACATTTTCGAAAAACTAATTTCGGAATAAGCTATTTTTGGTTCCGCATTTTGGTTCAGAAGCAAAAGAATATCGCTACATTAGTAAAATGAGCTTTTCATTCGTACATAAACAATTGTGAACAAAATCTATCTATAGCTGAGTAAATAGTCACTTTTAGTTTAATATTATATATTAATATATTTTGAGCTTCCCAGCCTTTTTATCTGAGAAATTAGTCTGCAAAAAGACCATGAAAAATCAAGGTATCTAATCATGCATACAAGTCGAAAAAAAATTTTCTTATTGTCTTACGCACAATTCTCAAGAAAATCATAAAGTTTTTTTTTTAACAATTTGTCGTTCTTGAAAATGCAAATACTATATTACCATTTAATCTGTGATCAATGGCAGAAAGCCATTATTACAACGAAACACCGCAAAGCCTAAACAAACGACTGCTCGCCGTTATTAAGTTATGTGTTTCAATGTACCATGGACTGTTGTGAATATGTAAATCTATGATAATGAAGAGGAAGAAAAACAAAACATACGGTTACGTTCTCATTTATATCAGAACTTGTCTTAAATTAAATCCATAATACCTGTCAGGTATTAACGTTTTTTTTTCTTCTATTAAATTCGCGCGATTAAATTGACAAATCAATCACGACACGTTGTGTTGAACCAAATAAGAAACAAAAAATGCAATCACAATACACACACACACACACACACACACACATATATATATATAGTTTATGGAATTCAAGTACACTGCTTCCGAAATCCATAAAACTCATTAAGCATTCATCTATATAATACGACGACAATTGTTCAAGCGAAATAGGATATACTGAATGGCACATTGAATAAGGCCCATGGCCAATTGTAAATGTACAAGGGATAATTCGCAGACGCATCCTCGCGCGAACTTTTCACTTTGCTCTTGACAATTGAAGCCTCGAATCTATACACTAGGTTACACCACCTAATTCCGATATGAATATCGCGGTTATCCGCCGGGCCGGCTCAATAATGCCAGATCGGAAGGGCCGGGAAAACGTCGGGTTTCCTACGCAGGACAAAACCGATCGATTCCGCGGGTCTACGAAATTCCATTTCTAGACGCACGGTTCGATTATTTCGAAACAGAAGAACCACCATATATATATATGTTCTATCACGAGTATCTCTTTTATTCATCAGCAACGTCGCTGACCTCGATCATCCGTTACAATAATTTTCGCGTTTTTTTCTTCTTCGTTCTGTTTCGTACGAAATACATTGTAACATACGACGCGCGTACTACAAATTAGGCTGCATTGCACCTGCCTGAGAAGCATCTGAAAATGAACGTATGCGGCGATCCTGGGGGTGAGATTTTCTTTCTCCGATCACTCGTCGATCAATGATCAATGTACACGCGACAAAATGTTAAGATTAAAAAAATTTCGAATTTTTTCGTTATCGCGTCGTCGCTGCTCAGATGTTAACTTTAACCGTCTGTTTCATATAGGTCCCGATAAAAATTCTACAACAGAGCGACACGCGCACAATTATTGTAATTTTAATAAGATAAATAAAGGATAGCGGAGTAATGAAAAAAAAAAAACTTCACTTTACAGTTACTCTGTTTGATAAATGAATTTCCTTTATCTATAGATACATGCATACATATATATATATACGCGTGCGTGCGTGTGTGTACATACTTTTCAACGATCCAATCATCGCGCGCGTAAAGAATGGAATGATTAATTTCTCTCAACAACGCGGTTCATATATTATATAATAATATGACATTGCCTAGTGGTTGAAACGAGACAATCTAATAATTAAGCGTAGGATGCAGCGAGCCGTATATATCGCATTAGCCTATACTGTACATATAACGTGGAAAATCAAAATCTTCGAGTTAAATCGGAGAATGCAACGGAATTAATCTACTGTAGGTATATGTATATATCTACGCATATATATATATATATATATATATATATATATATATATATATAATATATATAGCTGTACAATAGATAAATGATGCTTAATCATTATAAGAGGCTGAGATGCGCGTGGCTAATATATATATATATATATATATATATATATATATATATATATATATATATATATATATATATATATATAGACATACCACTCAACATTTTCCTCCAGCCGTATGGAGATGGGGCTCTCTCGGTGAACCGCTCACCCCCCCCCCTCCGCGGCCCGTTCGTCCCAATTAAGACATTTGTACAAAACCTTCCTCCCAGTTTTCGGCCTCCGCATGCCATTTGTCTTCATCATCGACTCCTCGCCGCGTATGAATACAACACGAATGCCTTTCACGTCCGAAATCATATAATACTCCGACGGCCCGGTGCCGAGAGCCGCCAGCGCGCGCGCCCGGCGCATAGTGATCCTATCATAGCGGGCCTCCTCGCTGTCGCTCTGTAGTAACTCTTTCCCTCGCCTCTTCCCCCCCCCCCGCCCCTGGAGGCTTCGCGTCGATCCCACGCGCGACCTTCGCCCGTCCCGGATTCTTCAGGAGCGCATCCTTTGCAAAAATTGACGGTATATATATATATATATATATATATATATATATATATATATATATATATACATACATACATACATACAACGAGCAGGCTGTCGAGGAAATCGGAACTTCCTCGCCCCCTTCCCTCCCGCCCGAGAACCCTGCGCCTTTTAATATACAACATTATTATTACGCCTCAAAACGATCGATTTCAAATTCCCGCGGAGATCCCGGGATCTTGATTGAGCGATCGCTCCGGCGCGTATATACGTACACGATCGCGCGGCGAACGTCGCCTACGGAAAGAAAAGAGAGGTAAAAAAACGGAGGGGGGGGAGAAAGAGAGAAGCGACGAACAAGTAGAGAAATAAATAAAGAAAGAAAGGGGCAGGACGCGGCGAGGGAGAAAGAGGAGGGGAAAGGAGGCCGTGAAAAGCGCCGCGCTCGTTCCGATGACGCCGAGAGTCCGGAAAGAGTCGTTTCGCGCGGTTCGCTCACGTCCGCCGGCGCATTATAAGCGTCGGCAGCGGCAGCGGCAGCAGCTGACTCTATAATCTAAATAATACGCGAGAATCCCCGTGACACACACACGCGCGCGCGCGCGCGCGGACACATCGAGAGCGCGAGCGCAAGATGATAGATCAGCTCGCGCGTTCGTCGAGAACGAGCCGTAATAATGTGCGAGTAGGGCCCCGCCGACGGACCTGGCGAAGTACCGCGGCGGGGCGAGGGATGGGCGAGCGGGGGTTGGGGGGGGGAGGGGCGAGGTCGAGGAACCGCGGGGCCCTTTCACGCGGCCAGCGCCGCGACGGCGACGGTGCAAGGGAGCCCGGCCCACTTTATTATTGTCGACGGCAGCTCGAGGAGGCTTCGACGACACGTTCGAATGATGAATTCGAGCGCCCGAGTATTATATATAAACATATATGTATATAGTATCAGATCAGTTGGGCCCCTCTGATCCGACGTAAGGAAGCGCGTGGCTCGCGCGAACGGTTTCACAGGAACGGAGAGTCACAAATTGGTGCGTCGCTGGTGCATATGAGACAATATGAGCGATTCCTTCACGATTCCAACTGTATTTACGCAGACCTTAATCGCGTTTGCTCAGCTGCTCCATAGACACATTTATACAATAAAGGTGAAGTCAACTTCTTGATGGGATCTATCATCATCCTTCTGAGTGAGTGTGTGTGTGTGTGTGTGTGTGTGTGTGCTGCGTTTGATCTAAAATGTATCTTTTTAGGTAACGGGAAAAGGCAACTCATATATATATATATATATGTATGTGAAGAGGGCGGTTTAAATAAGATATTTAATTATCTCTTGAATTTGATTCCCTAAAGTTTTCTATATGGGTATTTTGTGTTGATTAATATATTTGATGTAGTTCGGCGATCAATTATAAAAAAGTACCTTTTTACCCTGACAATCGCAATTATTCAGAAATCAAATTGCCCTAAAAATAAAAATACATAAAATACGACTTTGTAAAGAGTCAAAAATATTCCGAGTGAGATGTAATTTCATTAATTACAATTCTCTTTCGTTATAAAAGAACGGGGGAAAATGGATGGTGGACAGTTTGATTTTAAGGAACTCGATATAAATGTTCATATAGATGATAAAACAACGATTTATCGCCTAGAATTTCTTAGTAAATCAAGGAATATTCGAATTCATCTCATTATTCGCAAAAATTAACCCTGCCGTCGGTCAATTTTTAATTTCCATTATCTTCTTTCACATATAGACTCCCAATTATTCGATAAAAGAAAATCTTTCCCATAACGAGACAGAATACTATTGGAATTGAACATTTGGCCTATCAAACAACGACTGGGACATACCATGCTATAATACTTTAACTTGGGACAATACATGGAACTAGATCTTGCGGAGAATATATTGTTCGCTTTGCAATAATTTACCTTCAATTTCCGTATTTCATTATCATTCGATTTCCTGAATAATTGATTTTTTAAATCGTGACGAACTTACGAGGAGGTCGTCCCGACCGGGTGTCGCGTGTATAGTTTTAATCACACGAATCACCATCGATCCGCGTACCAAATATATTTACGTGATTTCTCGTCGCATTGCATCGAATGCCGATACGTACGATCAATGAAATAATCCACATAAAATTCGCGCAATATCGACGTACGAGATTTTTATATCGCTTAACGTACCGTCGAAAAGTAAACGTTGATTCACTGTGTTCTAGTCTCAGCTAAACTCTAGTGTTTACATTATAAAAACGCGTAGCGTTCGCGTTGATCTTTCACTTTTTGCTTAAATTTGTATACCTTATACGTTAACATTGTACGTATATATTTACGGATGATTACATCATATTGATTATGTAATGTACGCAGATATAGGTGCGTTGAAAACTATACATGCAGTTGGCTAAAATAACATTTTAATACATAACTCAGGTAGTTCTGAGGCTTGGGACTAGTTGCTCTTGCACTTCATCTCTATTCGTAGCGTAAGAATGAATGCAAATCTTTCCGATTAACTATATGAGACCGGCAATGGATACATTCTGCTTGTTGGTTCATTTTAACCGTTGTCGGCCGTACATTACTATTCAACAGTCACGATGGCACAGAGTCTTCGCGGATCTTGTTGAAGACAATTAATTTACATCCAAATGTAACTAAAAACATAGTTCAAAAGTAAAATCGTATTACGTTGATCAACTACAAGAATGGAATTATCGTTGTACGATAAATTGCACGGTGCACGATATTTTCTCCCTCAATTCTAATATTATATATTGAACGTTATCGTAGAAGTAGTGCGATGAAAGTGAAGAAAGTCGACGAAAGCCATGAATGAAACGATAAAAATAACAAAGAATAAACCGAAAGATCGGGAAATTCGTTGCTGGCAACGGTGCTAATTCAAACTCGAAACCTGTGTCTTTAGCGAGTCTATCCTGTTGGGAAATGCTCAATATACGTTCACGGGACTGGTCTCTGGGGGTCTCAATAGTTCTCTGGGGGAGGGGGAAGATGAGTGAAGAACATTGAATGAAATTGAAATTCTCTGAAATTGTACAATTTAATCGTATGATTCGTTTATACGAGGTATTTTGAAAATTAAGCAAGTGAACATCTGCTACATATTTCAGCTTCCTGGAATTATCCTCATGTCCCTTGGCGTTAGATAACCATGTAATTTTAAGCGTATCCCGTCGGTTTACTCAATAATCAGGGTAAAATGTATATTTTGTATACAATAATGAAGAGTTCGCCACAAAGAATGGCTCATTCGACGAAACAGCCGAAAGGCAAGAGAGTTTTTTGTAAAATATTTAAAAAAAACGGATCCTTGTATACTAGAAATAATGTTATTGGTCTCGCCCGTACAGAAAGAATGACACCCGCCGACCGACGGAACAATTTTCACGATATCAACCTGAACATTAAATAGCCGCGTGTCGATTCGATAAACGTCCGATGGGACCGGCGTAATTATGGATTCGTTGCTTTGGGATAATAATAATCGAAAGATCACGATCACCGCTCCAGCGTACGATGGGCGAACTGACCGGCAGTTCTGGAATTATATTGACGTATCGAAAAAAAAAAAACAAAAAAAAACGATACAAAAAAGGCAATAATTTCCCTCGGTACTTGGTCGAGTGTTTAAATAAAAATGGCGTCGAACTGAACTATAGAGAAGCGCAATTCATCATGGATAATAAAGTATGAATTATACGACGTATGTAAATGTGTAATTTTAAATGTATCACTCCTCAAATAAAACGAAAATGACATATACATACACACATGCATACATATATGCTCATCGTATGTAAGTCGTATTCATCATGGTGGATGGCCAAATCCTTGATAATTCCTGATTCTGGAGTTAAAGGTACATTACAAGAATAATTTCCATTCGGTCAAATTCAACCATGATCGTAAGAAGCACCGTGATAATATGCATCATTGTTTATGTCAATGTCATTAGTATTATAGAAAAAACTTCATATACTCACTATTCAGTAATGTTCATGCTTTCATACACGCTATACGAGAATTTTTATAATTGTAGCAGTAATATATAGCTATAAAATTTAACACGATCATTTAATGGTAAAAATTAAATTTATATACTTTTGAGTAAGAGATCAAATATAACCAGAAATCTATATATTTGGATTATTAACTTACAAGTGGCATAAATGATATACCGAATTCTTATTTTTTCTTATGATTAATGGATTTCTCTCTTCGCGCAATATTATGATTATTGGCGTTACAGAAATTCGCCTTGTAAATAAAATGATTTAAAAAAATAAATGCACAAAAGTCGGTATGGAAGTTTTGAGCGGTCAGATATTCGTCTCTTATAATAAGCCATACAATATTCCAATAATGTCATCCTCATTGAAGTTTTTTTTGAAGATTATAATTTTTATTCACAATAAAATTGTCAATTATTCCTCGCATCATTCATTTTTTCTCTCTATATTAATATCGCTCTACTTACGCTCCTGTAAACAAAGGATTTCATGTAAATTTTAATAGGCGTGTTTCTACCAATCCAGCGGAGATGGAGACTTAAACTAGAAGCATCGAATTCGAAGAATCCCTTTACCGTAACCATCGAGGCTCTTGTTCTTTGCATCGGATTTAAGTAATTTTAATATTGACCGTCCCTTATTAAGTATACAGTAATTAATTTTACAAATTTCCATTTCCGAAAAATCCTATTATATTACCATTTTGATGACAAATGCATTTGTTTTTTTTTTTTAAATAACATATAAACGAAATAAATATATATAAAACATTACAATTTACTTTCTCGAAATCTACATAAATAAATAATTTTCAATCCAGAATCGAATTGATAAGAATTGGTATCAATGCAGCCTACTATTACGTATAAAGTTTGAAAAAGATAAAGACGTACAAAGGAAATGATTTAATCAGTATTGACTATAATAAAAGATTATCTGACAATAATGGGAATTAGTGACGCTTATATATGTACGATTTAGTACAGTTCGTATATATTTTATCTATATTTGATAACGATTTCTACTCAAAGATATATATATATATATCCGATGTATCAATTTTTATATAAATCCTTCATTTATATTTATTAAAAAGAAAATTGATTCAACAATGAAGCTAAATAAATATAAATTCGTCTCTCATTTGTCACTTAAACGTCAATTTCATTCGTGTGAAACTATACTTTTTATAGAGTAAAGTTTAAAGAATAATTATTATCAAATGATTATGCATTTATGCAGTTCGAAATATAAATCTCCCTTAAGCAATACTTAATAGATTGAAATAAATTTACCGATAATAGGCTAATATATTTTTTGAATCCATCGAACTGAATTTGGAATGAAATATTGATCACCGACGACCACAGCTTTAATATGTATATTATTTACCGAATAAACATTCTGATTTATACATACTAACATAAATCATCGTACATAGCATAAAAATCTACTAAATGAACAACTGGATTTTATACGCCAAAGAGGGAATGGAAATTTTCAGAAAAATTCACGCAACGACGACGAACATTGCAAATGAAAATTGCAACGCGTCGGCTTAGAACGTGAGTCGTCTTTCGCGCCGCGCGTTGTTGTGGGCGGCCTCTGCGGGGCGCGGGCTCGGGCGTTACACGAAGTTGTCAAGGGACCGAGCTGGTAATCGAATGTCCCGGCAGACGAGCGCGCGAGTCTTTTAGCAGCTATATACGCCGACATTACGCATGACAATCCGCATTAATTATCACTGCCATCGTCGAAAGAGTCGCCACCCGCCTCCCCCCACCCCCTCCTTTTATCGCCGTCGCCTCTGCTCGAGAGAGGCGTTAAAAACACACGCGGGCTCTTTCTCGAAATCGCGCTCTCTCCTGTCCCTCCCCCGGCCCCTGTCAACTGCCCGATTGTTCCGATTTCCTTTTTGGCGTTCTCCACACCCCCCCTCCGCCCCTCTATACGCACGTACTCGCTCCCGCTCCTCGGGCGCGCGGCTGACAAGTTTGCTGTGCGCGATATATATATGCACGCACATTTTATGCACCGATACATCTATATATATATATATATATATATATATATATATATATATATATATATATATATACATACACATACATATACATACATCGCAATACGTGTCAACTAACAGTAGCGAGCCAGATGTATATAGATATCTATACTTATACGCATAAAAACACGAAGCGGGGAGGGGAGAAAAAAATTGGACAAAACAACAGTGAAAGAAGAAAAAAACCGAGGAAAATATAAAATTCGCCCCGCCGTTGGGGTGAGAGAGAGAGAGAGAGAGAGAGAGAGAGAGAGAGAGGGACGATCCATCATGCGGCCGCGCGAGAGCAGCGGGATCGCGCGCAGGACCTTGCGGGGATTGGCCGATCGGCGACTCCGCCCTCCCCGTACGCGAGAGTACAACGGTGCAATGTCGCGTGGCCCGGGCCGCGCAGGTCCCGCCCCCCGCGCGCCAACGGACTGCCCCCACGGCTTTCCACGAGTTGCGCGCCGCGTGAACATATACATATACATATTATATTATATATATATATATATATATATATATATATATATATATACATATATATACACACATACGTGAGCGAGGATCACAGAGGGAGTCTCGCGAGCTCGGACCAGCTGACGGCGCGCGCGCGCTCTCGCGAGACGTGCTGCGACGGCCCAGCGGGAGAGGGAGAGAGAGAGAGTGAGTGTGTGAACGGCGGGGGAAGCAAAGGGGGAGCGCGCTCGCTGGATCGCGCTCACCTGCTTTACCTGCCGGCGGCAGTTCGCTCCCAGCGGTCGACGGTGGCGGGGGTTGCGCGAGCGAGGCTCCCGTACGCGACGATATATCGCGAAATCTTTTTTTACAAAAATTATAGCTAGGCGTCGGGTAAGAACACGGCGTAGTATACTCTAAATCAGTGACAGTGAATTGATGAAGATTCGTCGTTATGGTTGTTGTTAAAAGTGCGATACGTATACATCTATAATGGTTGACTAACGCATGCCGAGGAAGAATAATAATCGTTATCATGAACGTTTTAAGAAGCGTGAGGCACGATTCGACAGATCGTGAGAGTGAGTGACTTGTCTTTCGGGCTATCTGTAGGCGCAAGCATCGTCCGCTCGCCAGAAAGTGTGACTCTCGCTTGGTGCGACATTAAATACCGATAGCTCGATTCTATGCAACACGAGATAAGAAAGCGATACATGTGCATTGCCAGTGTAAGCCAGAAGACGAGACTATCCGACGTGCGAACGATAAAAACCGCGAGAGAGAGTTAATGTCACTCCGACGCGAGGATGATGATGATGGACATGGGCATGTACGGCACCTACGGCAAGCCTGATTCCTACCCTAACTACGGATTCGCCGGCGGCCATCATCATCATCATCATCATCATCATCAGAGCTCGATCGGCCATCATCATCATCACCACCATCACCCTCACCATCAGGCAGCCGCGGCAGCGGCAGCAGCCGCCGCGGCCGCGGCCATTGGCCATGCCTCCCCCGTATCTCCGTCGCCCGAGCACTACTATCCCCAGGCCTCGGCCGTCGTAAGCCCGTACTCCTCGAGCGCGAGCGCCCCCGACAACTTTCTCGCGGCCGTGGTCGACACCTCGAACGCGGCTACGAGCGTCTGCGGCACCCCGCCCCAGGGCTTCTACCCGGGCAGTGGTGCGCCGGTCCTCCAGGACGACGCGGTCGCCATAATCTCCTCCGAGAACGGCCTCAGCTACACGAATCTTGACTACGCCAGCGTCTCGTCCTCGTCCTCGTTCGCGTCCCACGGCAGCGCCGCCGCCGATCATCATCAGAGTTACCAGCAGCAACAGCAGCAGCAGCAGCAGCAGCATCAAGTCATCGTCTCGCCCGTTTACAGAGCCGAGGAGCATCGGCATCATCACCCGGCGAGTCATCTGCATCATCATCACGTCGGCACGCTACAAAGACCCGATCACGGGGAGCTGCAGCAGCAGCAGCAGCAGCAGCAACAGGCCCAGCCTCATCATCAGTCTAGTCACGATTCCAGCGATTATCACATCGCCCACAGTTACCTTCACCAGCTGCCGCTGAGCGAGGATTCGCTGCAGCAGCAGCAGCAGCAGCAGCAACAACAACAGCACTATGGCCAGGGTGCCAGTGTCAGGCTGCAGGATGGCTACACCAGCCAGCAGCAGCAGCAGCAGCAGCAACACTTCAAAGAGGAGGTCCCGGACCTCGTGGTGTACCATCACGGTCTGCAGAACTCTGCCGTGCACGCCGCTATCCATCCCCACGGGCACTCGAATCATCCCCATCAACAGCAGCAGCAGCAGCAGCAGCAGCAGCATCATCAACAGCAGCAGCAGCAGCAGCAGCAACAGCAGCAGCAACATCAACATCCCCATCATCATCATCAGTTGCATCAGTCGCAGCAGCAGCAGCAGCAACAACAGTCGCACCAAACCCAACATCAGCAACAGCAGCAGCAACAGTCGCAAGTGCCCACGTACAAGTGGATGCAGGTCAAGAGGAACGTGCCGAAGCCAGCCGGTGAGTTGTAAGGCGTGCCGTGTGGTATAGATATATCTGATCTATGTATACGTATAGTGCGTTACTGTTTAGCAAGCGTGAAAATCGGTTTTTCAGCGTTCTCGGCCGGAGTGCGACGAGCCGCGCTCCAATAGAGATAAAAAAACTCGTTAGCGGGCTGTGCTTATATATAGATATATGTTCGAATGAACGACATACTGAATTAATTACACGTTTAAAAAAAAATGATAGAATCATTAGATTGTCCTGTGACCAAATGGTCTGCTGAATGAGGCCAAATTGACAGTGAGTTAACTGGAAGACTTCTTGAGATTCCTTTAACGTGTCGCGGGTTTATTTCTTTTAATATTTCACGCAACAGTAAGTCACTCTTATGAAAAAAAAAATTTTAATAAGAAAATTAACAAATTATTTACACGTATTTATTAATATCTTGCAATTGACGAGCATTATATACATCTTAAGGCGTATATCCGCCGCTTTACCAATCCCATAGATGAATACAGAAGTCATAACAGAATGAAAAGCGGTATTCTCGAATTTTAATTATTTTGAATGATCTAAGATTGTAAAAGTGCCAACAGGTTTATGGAATACAAAGCAACGTTACGTAAATCCAAAAGTTGAATTTGTTATCATTGATAAAATCATTCCATGAAAACTTTTCCAACTGATTCTGTCATTCGGTTATATATTTCACGACTGTATACACACACACACACACACGCGCGCGCGCGCGCGCCCAATATTCATCAAATCGATTAAAACAACCGATGAATAAAATTTCGCCGTTCGTTTCAAGAAAATTAAATTTAATAATTAGTTGTAAAAATACGCAAACTTAAATATACTAGTAGAATTATAGAGTATCTAAATAAATAGGCGATCGTAAAACTGATAAATCCAACACAAATCATTGACCATTTTTCATATTTTAACAAAGCACAATAAATCGTCGTACAATGAAACATTATTAATTAATAATTACAAAATACAGCCGATGGCGATCCTGAGTACACTCCTTGACTCGGCCACTGTCCTCCTCTGCACCAGAGTCACACGATACAACTCGATAAAATCTTACATTTTTCTCGCGATTCGATCGTAGTAGACGCCGCTATAGATAACAGAACTATATATCCTCGTTTTCACGACAGTTCACAGAGCGTAGCCTGTACCGTAGCATAGTTTGAAAGAGAACAAAAAAAAAAAAAAAAAAACAAAAACAAAACAGTTCGTTATAAAAAGTTATCGATAACAACGCAAGATGATGAGCTGTCAATGCAAAGTACTTTTGAATAAAAAAAAAAAGATACACGTATAACGATAGAGAGCAAAAATATGACGCGGCTAATTCTGTAACATATTTACGATGCTTAACGATATGTGAAAATTCTAAAACTATGATCAGTTATTTCGATTATTTATTAAATGAATAATTATTTTTAATTGCCACTGTAATTTGTCCCAAATGAAGATACACTCGCTAACAGCTGCCTAGAATTTCAAGAAATGAAAAAAAATCTCAAAACAAACTTGATTGTTCTGAAAATTAACTGCGTTTCCCATATGTATAAACAAATTTTTACTTTATATCGAATACTAAAAGATCGCGTACATTGAATTCTACATATAGACTTCCTTTATTTTCAGAGCATAAAATCTCTTCTTTTTTTTTCTTTTCATGCGTACGAAACAAAGCCAGCACCTCACCGACATAGCCACGGAATAAAACCGAATTTGCCAACATATTTATAGATATATTATGCGTTTACTAAAATATTCATATTTATAAATGCACCGCGCCGGCTCGCTCGTGGAGAATGAAAACGTACGGAGCGACACACACGTATGTGCATAGTTACGATTTAATTAGTACTCAAGTTGAAAAACGTATATATCTTGCTCATTAAAACGAAATCGCGAATAATAATATATATATATATATATATATATATATATATATATATATATATGTATATATGGCTCGAATAATTTATGAAAATATAACTCATAAATAGATAAATAGATAATCGCGAGTACAGTATACGCACGAGAACGTGCGCGCGCGTGCACATACATACGCACGCACACACACGCACGCACACACACAAATATGCATGAGAAACAGCAGCAAAAAAGTTTCAAACACAGAGAAGAAACTATTGTAAATAAAAGCCGTCTTTGAATGACATTATATATATACATATATATATATATATATATATATATATATACATATTTTTTTTTTATACAAATAAACATAGTTCATCGACCCTTTTTCCGCGCGTATCGTCCATTTCCTTCCATTTGTTAATCGCAGCTGCGTAAAAGTTGCCGATTAATTGAACAGTAGTTCTTCTTTTGGTCCAAAACCACGAGCAATAGCGTAGAAAATCCGTAATCGGCCGATGATCATTAAACGTAATGAGCAATTAGGCTCGTGCACGCGCGCACACGCTCTCGCATACAGCTCAAAAAAAAAAAAAAAAAAAAAAAAAAAAAAAAAAAACCGACGGCCAATCCGTGTATAAAGAAATCTCGTCGAGTCATCTATTTATCGAAAAAAAAAATTCGTGCGCATTAATCTTTCTGCATACTTGTATTGACGAGAATCGAATCCGATCCCGATCGAATTCTCGCGTGTCGCCCGCGCGTACAATCACCGATCTTCACCGTATAACACGTATAGAGGGTGCGTACTATACGATCCGCTCAGCGGACCGCAATCGCGTACGATATTATCGATTCGCAATTCTTCTTTCACGATAAAATCGTCCCTCAGGTGCACGTGCAATAAATGAAATTAAATTTTTTAAAGAACCGCGTGGACACGAAAAGTATTAATTCAATTTAGGCGGAATTGAGGCAGCTTAGAGTTAGACTAAAAAAAAAAAGGACACTTTGTCGACGTCTTTCACAACTCGCCCTTTTTCCACTGGAACTCCCGTTGCGTTCATTGCGACAACGATCGATAATTCCAAATCCAACAACTAGATTAGACGTATTAGTTGAAGTTCAACAAACTAAATTTAATCGATTGATCGGCATTTCGTCGCGTTTATGAAAATTGTTCGATAAATTATTCAATCGCGCTGTCGAGGATGCCCGGTGATCGCTCGAGTGCTAGAGCAAGCGAGTGGTAAGCGAAAGGTTCGAGGCTCGATTCGGGCCCCATGTTACGATCCGAGCCGATCGACACGAGCGTGCGTCTCTCAACAATTGCGTTTGCTATTGCTTACCGACGCACGATAGAGACGTCCGTCAATGATTGACACAGCTGTTCGAGAGCAGAAATCGAGCTATACGTTAAGTGATAATAAATTTAAAAAAGAAAAATCCGAATGTTGTAGTTGTATAAAGTCGAACGATATACAGCATGAGAGTTAAGCATAAAATTTAAATAAGACTCTAGTCAGATTCGGGCCGAAACTCGATACGCGCTCGAGTGCCTAAATTTATCGTTCTTTAACTTAAACAAACGGCCCGCTTTTGAAATTCGTCGGCCGACGCCAGCCGCCCGAGATCTCCGACGGCTTTCCTCGTAGACTGGGGCCGCCTCGTGCGACGCGCGCGAAATTAAGCGGTATTCAGGGGCTACGCGCTCGTGAGATTCTCTTCTGCGCGCATAGATTTTAGGGGGCGAGCAGCTCGTACCGCTCGGCCCTCCCCTCACGAGCTCCGCGACCCTTCGCTTACGAGCCGAATTGGGATTTTCTCAATGGGGGGAGGGGTGGGGGGATGAAAATTTTGCCACGTAGCCGCAAAAACTAATTGCAACTGTCCGAAAATGCCGTACGACCTTCGTATTCCTTGGCTTCCTCTGCTTATTACCGGTCGACCAGTTTGATCAATTATATTTAGAGTACTCTGCATGCACGTGCGCGCGAGCGCGCGCGCGTGCATGGGTGTGTGTATATGTGTGTTTAGGACAGTTTTTTAAATCGACGCAATCTCTTTCTGAGGTTCAAAGAACGTATTAAATTACAGTTTATGATTTATGGTTTACAGTGATATTTAATGTAGAAAATTATCGTTCTTCGAAGCAGTAATAGGACTTTCCGAACTCAACCGAGACTTTCCCGAAGAGAGGCTAAGAAAAAGCAGTAAATATTAATATAAATTCATGTGGGTGCGGGTGCGATGCTTTCGAAAAAGTTTTGCGAATTGTGCCTCGAGCAACCCAAAATCCAAGGTGCGTGTCAAAATCCAAGATAAGCACAGTATCGCCCCCTTTGCAAAGCGCACGCACGCCCCAAAGTCTTTGACAAAGCGCGCCCTCTTGTGCACGTGTATGTATATATACTATATATATATATATATATATATATTCGGAGGCCCTCACAGATACGCGTCGCTGCGCGTCTATATCGCGCGCTTGCGATTGTAGTTATGTTATGTATTGCAGCGCGAGATCTCTCAGCCCGGCGCCACTCGTGCGAGGAGACGCGAATGATTATTCATCGCACCCACAAGTGTCGCTGCGCGCGTGCAACATATGCGTGCAACTTAATATGTGCTCGATCGACCGGATCGCGTATCGAAGGGATAAAGGTTTTATATACGCTGCAGACGAGAGAGGGCGCCAAATGATCCGCGATTCGGAATCCCAGCGTAGGCATAGCAGTAGCTATAAATCAAGCTCAAGACAACTGCTTGCATACTCTCTCTCTCTCTCTCTCTCTCTCTCTCTCTCGCTCACACACGCGCATACACACACACACACAATCTTGTCTCAGGAGAATGTTCTGCGATGTATGCGTACATGAGCCGATCCCCGTCTCTGTAGAGCGCGCCCCATCTCTCTCCCTCTCTCTCTCTCTCCTCTCCCTCTCTACATGCACACATCTACTACCACCACAGCTCTACGCACGTCTCAACGCGAGGAAGGTGCGCGCACGATCCTACATATGTAGGCCGAGCGATCCCTGAACCGCCGCGCCGATCTAGTCGCGACCGGCCCTGTCGGAACCGGAAAATCCAACTTACGCCTCCCGTACGCGCGAACGCGCGCGCATATCGAACACGCGCGCGGTGGATGTGCGCTCGATCGCGCACAATTATACATGTTCGCGCGAGGACGCGCGTCTCGCGCATCGGTGCGGCGAGCGGGAATTTTCCGATCCGATATGTAATGCCTCGTTCGGATGATACGAGCATACGGCACGGGGCGTTCGGCGAGTGGCCGTGCGAAAAAAAAAAAAAAAAATCTGGAAACACTGTTCAATTTTACGATGACAAAGTATATTACCGCGCCCGGTAAGGCTGCCCAACCTAGACCCGGATCTTCTACTGATGCCGCATCGCGGAACAGATGCTGGACTTCGAAGTGCGCGGCCTAGAAATCCCACGGACTAGCTTAGCGTAAAGTCGAAAATCCATCTTTCCCAATCATTTCCGTAAGGCGTGCTCCGTACGCGAGACAAACGCAAAAAATAGTTGGGATCGATCCAGCAATAATAAAACTTAAAATAAGGCTCAAATATCGAGCTTGGTTGACTAGCTATATGTGTGTGCGCGCGCGCGCGTGTGTGTGTGTGTGTGTGTGTGTGTGTTTGTATGGTACATACATGTACATACATGTATAATCAGGACATCCGAAGCAACTAATCTTCGAATATCCCCCGCTCCGGGGTGATATACGAGCGCATCAGCGGCCCATCTCGATATTGCAATATAGTTTATCGCAAATACCGGCGGCGATCGCGATAAAGTCGCGTTCCATATTATTCCTTATGAAGGGAAGTACGACGTCGTTTTAACTGCCCGCGGATTGACGGATTAAGTAGCGCTTGGTCGTCGCGCGCGTTTTCATTTACCGATTCGACAAGCGTTCATAGATATATCTATAATATATATATATATATATATATATATATATATATATATATATATATATATATATATCGAAAAGCATTGCTCGTTCAACAACAATTTTTGACGTATCCGATATGTAGATAATATTATGCGAGATAGCCAGCCGCAGATACGACTTTATACGTTATATATATATAAAGTAAAGTCGTATATATATATATATATAACTGTATGCCAATGCAATACAGTTGAAATAATTCATATATCGAAAACTTGCTCTCATATCCTTTACCTCAGATCATGAAATCAATACGAATGATGCCCTATAGCAGCTGCTCCTCTACGTGGCGTTGTGTACGATTGTTTCACATATGTATATTCATACGACGTACGCCAAGTCTATACAATTATAAGCCTCGATCGAATTTTCATCGAACCGTGCCGGTCGATCGAGCAATGGATTCGCGCGCGTCGCAACGCTCGAGCCGTTGGCGCATCGACGCGACACGAGCCAACGAACGCTCGAGCGACCCGATCCTCTCCCAAGAGCTCGCTACGGGCGTTCGAGTCGTCTCCGGCACGATAAACATTCTCGGCCCTCGATTTTCTCGTATCTTGCCGTATGAAAACGTACGTACCGTTGAAGCAGTTCGACAAAAGCCGAATTGGTTTTTGGAAAAGTGGATGTTGGAAAAGTGGAAAAGAAAAGTGGAAAGAAAATTGAAAAAGTGTTGTTCGATCGGCACGCAATATTATATACGAACAGAGAGAAGGGCTTCATTTGGTTCCGTAACGGTGGAATTACGCTACAACGACTCGAATAAACGTTCGATTATTCCGAACAAATTTATGCAGGCTCATATATTCCAAATACTCATATATTCTAAATTGCTATTTTTTTTAAGAAAATTCTACCTTTCTACTTTTTAGTAAAATACTATTTTTTAAAGAAAATTCTACCTTTCTACTTTTTAGTAAAATATTCTACTTTTATTACTATTTTTACTACTAATTTTACTACTAATAAAATTTTCTACTTTTTAGTTATTCTTGAAAAGTTTTAAATATCTGCATATATTCATTCGTGCACGCACTCGCGCACGCACCGAGACACACATACGCAGACACCTGAGTCAAATCAGGAAAAGCGCCAGATGATATCTATACATATCTTTACGAGAAAAAAAAAACCCCCGCTTACATGGGCTTGTGTATAACACGCTCGACCCTCGTCGAAACAAACACTAATAGGGTAATGTAAAGAAGGCCCGCGCTAAATGGACGACGAGAAAAGAAAAAGCGAGAAAAATCGGGGGAGGGGGGCGGCAAATTCAGCCGAAACACCCTGACTTTTTGTAATCGCGCCTGCCGCGCTGCCCGACCGCTCACGCCCCAATAAAGGCGCAGATTTAACTTAACGCATAGCCTCGCGCGTTAAAGCCGCCAATACGAAACTCCGTGAATTCAATACGGCTACACGCATATACACACGCACACATACACATATATATATTACATGCATACACACACACACACACACACATATATATATATATTATACCGTACGATACGTAATCGGTGCGGCCCGCCCGCTCCTCCCGCTTAAAAGCTCATTATAATCGAATTAACAAAAACGCCGCGGCGCCGACCGCGGAATATATCGGGGTCTCTTTCGCCTATACGGCGGTTCTCGCGCACATTGCGCCCGGGCACGCGAGCCCCGAGCAGCCCACTAGATGTGCGCGCGCGTGCGTGCTGCGTATGCGCATGCATGCACACATATGCGCGCGGCTGGGTGTTCGTGCGCGGCCGTCGCCCTTCCTCGGCCGAGCTCCTGCGCGCCCTTTTATCCTTATATAACCTTTGAGCCCGAGCGATGGACTGTGGAAGAGAGAGAGAGAGAGAGAGAGAGAGAGAGAGAGAGAGAGAGAGAGAGAGAGAGAGAGAGAGAGAGAGAGAGAGGAGACGTGGCGGTCGGGGGCTTTATCTCTTTCGTTGACTTGTTGACCCCACCTCCACCCCCGCTGAGAGGACGAGGAGATATATCATATGTGTGTGTGTGTGTGTATCTGTGTGTGTGTGTGTAACAGTGCACGGTGAGAGCCACCGGCCGTTCGTCTGCCCAAATTCTGAAAAGTACAACATCGCGTCCGCGCGTTTTATCCTGATTTTTATCCGGACTCCTCTCGGGTTACCCAGGATGTGTGTGCGCGCGCGAGGGGCTGAGAGCTCCCGCTCCTCCCCCGCCCCCGCCGCCGCTCGCTTCGCGACCTACGTGCAATTTTTTTCCAGCTTCGGTGCGCGTATTGCGTATTATCGAGAATTTCACGAACCGCCATTGACAATATTCCAAGCCCGGCGCGTCATTGCGCTCGAATCTTAGATCGATCGATGAGCTGCGAAACGTTGGAAAACACGGCTCTCGGACACTTTGCTCGGCACGCACGGCTGAAACAGTCGATCGCGGACACGAGGAGTTCGATGGTTCGGGGGGATAGCGAGCTTACGAGTAAAATTCGGTGGTTCCAAAAATTTCCCAATTCACAATTTCCCTTATTCGCCAAACGAATTTATTTCTGATTCATATATATATATATATATATATATATATATATATATATATCATAAAACTTCATTTGAAGATTTTACTATCTCTGGTAGCATCTAACGCTTGAGACCGTAAATTACATTTTTGTTTTGTTGTTGTTATGAATTGACTTGATAAACAAGCGACTATAAAAGCTTCTCTGATTCTTCGCTGTATCGATGAATCATTATTAAATCATCTCGTCGCGCAGTAAGTACGAATTTTTAATCATCCGAGGGCCGAAAAATTGGCCGAAGTCGTTTGTAAACTCGTTAATATAAAGACCGAGGCGCTTGTCTGACGATTTGGGCCCCAATTCGGCGAAGTATCTCGAGTTATCTAAAAAATTGATACTGGCAATTTATCATCGTCCCAATGAAAGCCGGTAAATCCTATACTATAACACGCAATTGTCAATTACTATACGAGATAAGTGTTCGCACCGTTGTCAGAGGATCGATTTGCGGCAGAATATAAAATATACGAGTTCTACCAACAAAATGTGGTGACAAATCTAATCTTTCCAGTTACCTTCCAAAATTTCGATAATATATATTGATATATATATATATATATATATATATATATATATATATATATATATAGATCATCTTCTTCGCGAACGCTTAATTGTTTTAGCTGTTAAAAACTTCGCGGTATTCTATTCTTAATCGAGCTTGTTAGAACGTTTCACCGATGCGAACTGCTGGAAGTTGATCGAGCTGTTCGAACAGTGTACATATATGTATATATGTACATATATATTTATATATATATATATATATATATATATATATATATATATATATACACGAACGATATGTTATTTATGTCGGACGGGTATGTACAACCATAGGGCTGCGAATAGTTTCATGTTCGAACAACACTTACGGCTCGAACAGATAGGACCGTCCGAACTTTTTTCAATTCGAACCAATGTTACAAGCATTGAGTAGTAGAGGCTGAAATTATCGACACGTATTTGTACATATTTAATATATCCTGGACATCTTGCAGAGTTATATACGACTAATCGAAAGTTAGAGTTTTTTTCGCCAATGCAACTTTTTTAAATTAACCAATATTTTCATTGGTCTTACAGTCGTATAACATTTATAATTACATAATTGAATAATGACTGTCAGATTGCCTTTTGCTAAAAGTAGCATTTAGGCGAATTTTTATTTATATTTCAGATTCTAGGGGGGTGAATATCACTAAGAACAGTTGGACTGTCATTATTTAAATATTTAATTACATAATATATGATTTTATACGACTGTAAAACAGATGAAAATATTTGTTAGTTTAGTTAACGGTGGATATAAGTACAATTTTTCGAATTTTCACCGCAACTTTTTATTTAAGTCATCGATATTTTATGAATTTGCGACCTCTAGGACGATTTATGGAAAACCAGCGAAAACATTCATACATTTTTTGGCCTTCTTTCGGGATAATCAAATTTTTGTCAATTTTTCTGAACTTAGGACTTGTAATTTAGTAGAAGTATCTATAGAAAAAAAAATAGAGATTTCGGCGCTTTGAAATACGACGTACCATAATCAAAGTTATGGACGGAGTGGGGGAAAGAAAAAACACAAAATTGACACCATGTCCTGGATTTAATAGTGAGTCAACGCGTATATAAAAAAATTTTTTTATTTATTTTTCAATTGATTAAATGTTTTCAATGAAGACAAATTTTCTGGACAAATTTATGAATTATCGACCAAAACGTTCGCAAACCAAAAATGTGTCCTAGCCATTTTTTCTTAATGGAAACTTCGATAAGTATGAACGATTTTAATCTGTCGGTAGCGAGGTGGGAACGAGATAGACAGGTAGCTAGATAAATAGACAAAACAGTATTAAAACTTTATAGAAGTACAAATTCAAACTATCCCAATTATTCGAGCATTCCACAACCCATCGTAATGCACACACGCATCGCAGCCCACATTGCCCATTATCATTATTTATACTGTTCATAAATTATACGCCGAATTAACGAGTATACTGCACTATTTTACATGGATCAATTCCAATAATTCGAGAGACCAGTTTGAACTTGTAGGGATCCCGGTATGATTCGAGTATGCACGCGGGTTGGAAATAATTCCTGCGGCTCGAATACTCGAACGGATCGAACGGTCGGAATAGCTCGAATGGCTCGAATCCTCGAAGTGGCTCGACCGGCTCGAGTGTTCCAATGGGGCTGGCATCTGAGAGTCCGAATCTTTTGGAACGCGAAGTCCGTTCAGACGTTTTCGAAAGTTCAATCCCGATTCCCAGCCCTAATATACTTTTTTCTTCAATCTCGCAAAAATGTCCCAACGCTGATTTTTCCCAAGACAGAACGATGTATTTCATATATATATATATATATATATTACTGTGTACAAATATGAGTAAGACTTTTCAATTCAAACGTTCCGGGGTTATCGATTCGGACAAATGTTTTTATTTTTAAGTTAGTAATACTGTCAGAGTTATCTATGCAAAATTTCACGTAATTATCCTCATTTGTCCTGTCGGCTTGTGTTTTATGAACAAAGAAAAGTTGTGTCTTCGGTATTAATAATGTCGGAAATTCTTCAACAAAGAAGTAGCATTAAATTTTGTGCGCGAAATGAATGATCGGCCGCCGAAACGTTCAGAATGTTGCAGAAGGCCTTTGGTGTGAAGTCAGTGTCAAGAGCAAGTGTTTTCCATTGTCACAAATTATTCAAAGAAGGTCGAGAACGCGTGGAAGACGACCAAGAACATCTACTAATGGGCTACACGTCGACAAAATCAAAGAATTGGTTCTGCAAAATCGTTAATTGACTAATAGAGCGCTTGCTTAATTTCAAACGGGTATTGGAATTTCAAATGGGTCAGCAAACACCATAATGAAAAGACATTTTGTGCTTGAAAAGAGTGAAAAATCGATTAGTGCCAAAAATACTGGATGTTTTGGAAAAACAGCGACGCATGAAGGTCTGTAAATCGATGATTTCGGACTATCAGGACAAGATGGGGCGCATAATAACTGGAGATAAGACTTGAATCTACGCTTACGATCTAGAAACAATAGATCAATCGAGGGAATATCGTGCCAAAGGAGAGCGGAGACCGCAAAAATCATGCCAAAGCCCAATCGAAGAAGGAACTAATAGTCATTCCGGAATACGAG
>JACCIC010000053.1:922500-925000 GCA_018907035.1 Sycobia sp. Sy_11 | reverse complement strand
GAAATCAGACTAGATTCAGGACGGAAAGGCTAAGCATTTCCTTGTATTCTCCGAATTGTAAGCTTCCAACTCGAACGTATGTATTATTTTCGTTCTTTGCAAGAATTGAGAAGATCTGAGGGAAGACAGAAGAGTAATAAATACCATAAGATAGATATTGGATAATTCTAGGGACATCTATCTCGCATCTGGCGAGTATTACGTACATGAGGAAACAATCGTTATAACGGACTTGAGATTACCGAGACAACTGGTGGATGTAATTCTGAACGGGTGTCGAACAGCCAACGCAGCCGAATACCGATGCTATATATATTTACACACACACACACACACACACACACACACACACACACACACACACACACACACACACACACACACACACACACACACACACACACACACACACACACACACACACACACACACACAAAAAGAGTTTTGAACTCTCTCCAGACACTATGTATATATATGTGCATTAAAATTAAATAAAGTGTCCTGTAACTTTATTCCCGTTCGAAAACCGCGCGCCACCGCCGCTCCGAGCGCGCGCCGCGCCGTGCACATCAGCCCCTGAACTTGACGCGCGCGTTTCGCGCGTCCCGCACCCCCGCGGGCAGGATTCACAGGAACCACGCATGGGTCGACTTTATCGCCCGCGCATACGTAAGTACTTAGACGGAGCGAGAGCGCGCGCGCGGGCGTCGGTTCCGAAGTGTATGTATGTATATGTATATATATATATATATATATATATATATATATATATATATATTTAGAGAGAGAGAGGAGAGAGGAATAAAAAGCGAACTGGCCGCCGCGGCCGGCGTTGCATTGCCCCGCGCGCGTGAGTGAGCGGCCGATATCTCGGGAGGGGATCTATGGAGGATCGCTCGCGTGTTTCGAGCACCCCGAGGGGCTTTCTCTCCTTCGCCGCTCCCTCCCTCTCAACCTCGCTCTCTCTCTCTCTCTCTCTCTCTCTCTCTCTCTCTCTCTCTCTCTCTCTCTCTCCCTCTTTCTCTCTTTAGTCCTCTTGCTTCCCATATGCATATATATACACACACTCCTTTACTCGTTCTCTAGGTTGGTATGTATATATGAGCCGTGCGAGCGAGAGCACCTACCCCCCGCAAACACCCCTACCTTCGATTCTTATGGCTATATATATATATATATATATATATATATATATATATATATATATATGTATATATATATGTATGTATGTATAATACATGTACACCTCGCACGGCCCCGTCCACGTGTCTCGTCGCGTCCGACCGTGCCGTGATTTTCATTTCCGCGGCACTCGACGTAGTTCCTCTCTCCCTCAGGATAACCCTTATATTCTCTCGCCCCTTCTCTTTCGTTTTTCTTCTTTGACTTCTATTCTTTTTTTGTTTTTGTTTTTTTTTTTTTTTTTTTTTTTTTTTTTTTTTTAATTTTAACTTTAATCTTGAACGACGACGCGTACACGGATTTCAGCGCTGCACCTGATGCGCTTGGGAAAATGGGTGGAGAATTCGCTGAAGGAACGCGGGCAACGCTCTCTAAAGCCGCAATTTTTCAAGTAGCACTCGCTGAACGTATACATTCAATTTAATCAAGGCATAATTCGAGGATGAAGAAATGTTTTTTCCACTTCATAATGGATATATCGTCAACAGTCAACTGTAACAATCCTGTGTAACATAATCGTTTATGTAATCAGCACAATCCGTACACCGTGTAATCGCTAATAGAATTTTTTTTACAATTAAACTGAGAAAAGTGGCCCACAATTTAAAAGTGCACATCTTAATATAGTAGAAAATTTATGGAGTTACGTGTGTAATAATTATGATTATTTAACAAATACACAAACATTTCTATAATTTTTACTAATAAAGCGCACTTTTAAATAATAAATGAAAAGTAAATTAACTAAACATTAAAAAATTGTTAATGTTTTTAAAAAATGTTCTTTCATTAGAAATCATACTAAATTCAATTACTATTTAGTATGATCTCTATTCAATTTTAAAATTTCTTTCTTTCGAAATACGTTATTCCGATAAGGAGAGAAATAAATTTTAATTACTGCTTTTTTTTCATTACTGTCCACTCTGTCGAAAATTTCTTTTTATTACATAATAAACGAATTTATGAATGTTTAAATAAATGAATTTACACGGAAATTAAAACACCGAAGCAAAAATGCACTACTGATACTTCAAATAATAATGTTCTCGATGATATTAAAAAACAGCGAAACCTCCCACCCCAGTCTTTCGATATACCACAGTTTTCTAACCATGCACAAGAAAACCCTTTAGTCTTATGATACAACATCCGTACATCTAGAAAATTTGCCAGAAAATAAAATGTATGGATAGTCGTCGTTATTTCAATCAATGGACGTTACTATTAAAAATAAAAATTACTTCATTTTCTTTCAGTCGTGAATTTATTGACAATTGCCAATCGCGACATTTGTAATAAAACAAATTAAATAGGC
>JACCIC010000053.1:857500-917500 GCA_018907035.1 Sycobia sp. Sy_11 | reverse complement strand
TATTATATATTTTTTTATTATCTACATTACATTTGTTTAAAATGCGAATAGACAGTTTTGTCTTTCTAGTTCATTTGTAAAGTGTAGAACATACTTCTTGATAGTTTACTTTCATTATGCGTTAAAATGTTTAAAAAAAAAAACAAAAACATTTGCCAAATCTTTTTTTTAACAAAGATAAGCAATGAATGCAAAACCAAATTTAACAACTCACATGGATTAGATTGGAATAATTTCGAGTTTTAATAAACATTTCTGAATTTTACAGAAACTTGCTGATTTCTATAGAAAAATTTAAATAATTTCAGGCTTCCTAATTCCATGTTATATATTAATAATACTTTCTCGATATTTCACCTTTGAAATATTGAAATTCTTTTTTAAAATATACACAAAATTTTGTAATAGCTTTTAATATTTTTTAAATTAAAATAGTGCTGCGTAAAACATGTATTGATATTTATCCCACACACACACACACACACACACACACATATATATATATATTATAATTATTTGTTAAAATCACCCATAAATTACAGAATTATAATCGAATATAATCGAAAAAGAATTTTAATTAAAAGAGTATTTTAAAAAAGAATCTACCCCTAGAAAACGAAACCAAATTTTCGATTCGTAAATCCCTCCCCTATGCGCAACTTATTTTCAATTTTTTTTATTTTTTATTTTTGGAGGGTAAAAGCGAGCGCGCGAGTCGGGCACGCGCGCGAGTGTATATATATATATATATATATATATATATATATATATATATATATATATATGGGGAAAGCCCGGAAGACCAGGTGTATTTGATCGTTATCGGGCTTCTGAGATGCAATCACACGCTCCAACGCAGGCCATAAACTAGCTGACTTTTTTATTAGTCATCTCCCGAGAGCTTTTAACGTCTTGTGCATATTTATTTGGGCTTACTTTATCCGGAACAATATAATATTATATATTATGCATGTATATATATATATATATATATATATATATATATATATATATATCGAGTGATCAACGCATGAGATATTGTATATTTTGTTTCTTTGCCCATTTCATCAAGTCGGCGACGATTCCGAGTTGAACGCAGAAAATCGACAATAAAATAAATAAAATAAAATAAAATAACATCGCTGCTGCGGTCGACTTTTCTCGACGTAAAGATAATGGCTATATGGATTTTAGAAATGTATTACATACAAATACACATGTATCAATGGAGGATTATATTTTTTCGGATTGTCAAAGTATCGCCGCACGTGTGTCATATCGATAAGCTGATTATTGCTTTCTCGATACTTATAAAACATTTTATACAGATCTAAGACACGATCACGTAATGGTATTCAATTGTACAAAAATCGACTATTATAATTAATATCGAATTATACACTTCTACGAGACTTTCCCGATAACTGTGCTCTACATAGCATCGATTTAATAGCTCACGAAAATTCTGTTGTGCATTTGTCGATCATTACTCTGTCAATATTTAATTGACACTTATTATATTTCAGTATGTGCGACTTGAGGGAACGATAAAGAAATTATTTCTAACGACCCTTTAGAAAATGCAACGATATTTTAATACATGTACGTCAAAGTCAAATTAAATTTATAAATAAAACTATTACGTATTAAGATAAAGATAAAAATGATAAAAATTTATTCTGTATTTTATAAAATCAAACATCGTTTTAGTCCACCTTCCGTACAATAATAATTTTTTCAAATATAGAATTTCTTGATATATTGAAAAAAAGTTACTTTGAAAAAAAGAAAATGACAAAGGAAGAGTATATAAATATTTTAATACTTTTAGTTTTTGATATAAAATTGATTCCATGGTGTACGACACATACCATAATAAATATACCTTCTGTACTTATACGCATAATAATCCGCAGTCTGCTATACGATGCGAATAATTAGATAGTTCACGCACCGTCGGATCACAGACGAAATTGAAAATTCAAGAGCTGACTTCAGCGGTAACAAAAAAAAAAAAAAAAAAAAAAAAACAGATTACAACGCACGCGCACAAGTTCCAGGTATATAGAAATTTCGAGGGCCTGTATCGCCGGAGCAGAACATAGAAAAAAATCCAACGACGTATTTCTTAAGCGTCTCGAGTGTACAATAATGTATATGCATATCGAAACTGATCGCAGCCGCCGAGCCGTCGTCGTCCCACCTACAGAGAGCTTTCAGAGAATAACACTCCAGTCCACGCAGAAGCGGCACCGTCACGTCGCCAAAGTCACTCGCCCGACTTCGTCTCTACCTATGCGTATATCTATACCCCCCGACCGATAAATTCAGATGTTTTATCCAGGCACAATTGGGGACGATAATATTACGCGATCGACGTCTTCGCCCGTATGTATATGTTATATATCAGGACATCTTCGCGAACAGCCTAATAACGGCCCAGCGTGAGCAGACCGCTTGTCGAGGCTCCAAAACTCTGGCAGCGCAGGTCCGCCGAGAGAGCATGGAATAACGACGAATCGATATGATGTGTGTGTGTGTGTGTGTGTGTGTGTGTGTGTACCGCGACCTCTTTTCCTCTCCTATATACATATAACGAACAGTCATGTATACAGGTACACACACCTGCGCACCTGTACTTATGGACAAGCGCTCGTATTCAGTCAGTTCCGAGTGATATATATATATATATATATATACAAAGTACAAGTAAGGACGAGTGGCCGCCTCACCGCAACACCCGCGGTAAGCTCGCGTGACATCTTTCCCGCGATATAATTTCAGGGCCCGCATGTTCATTAACATCGGGCTTTTTCTGCTGACTTAATGGAGCCTTCCCTTTCCCCTCTTTCGATGTAGAGAAAAGTGTGTTGAGCTTCTTAAGTGGAGAGAAAGAAGGGGAAGAGAGAGAGAGAGAGAGAGAGAGAGAGAGAGAGAGAGAGAGAGAGAGAAAGAGAGAAAGCGAGAGGGAGAGAGATGAGATGGATACCTATTAACATTGGTGATCCCGAAAAATAGCTATTCAACATTTACCTTCTTGAACAACTTTGTCCTGATCAGAACAAAATCTATTTTAAAAAATATGATTGAAAGAAATTAGTTATTCGCTATTATATGTCACCATTGATGTGCCATTTTCTTTGCAACTTCAAAATAAATAAGAGACCATAATGATAGGCACTAAAGCCCATGACAATTGGTCGAATGATGTTCAACATGTCCTATCGTCAGACTATCAAATTCCAATGCTTAATAATGACATGAAGTAAAATCGGTGGCAGTTGAGTCGTCAGAGCAGGTAACTTCGCAGATATTACTAAAGACGCGTTGATGACATTATAAGTAACCAAGCGAAGCAGGATTGGAAAGACAGTTTACACATTCACGCTCTAAATTTGACGTTCGTCCGTGAGTAACGATTTGTTTGAACTTACGGAGACGACGTAATGCTCGTGCATTCATATATATTGCGTCTGCAACTAAAATATTTCGTATTTGCCAGTATCTTCATATCTATCCTCTGATCCACATTTTTTAGTATTATGGCTATCATATGTGAAAGAGCGTCACAAAATCTATTAATTTGATCTGCCAAAATGAAACTATGCTTCTACGCGTTATTTTTTTCTTATGTTAAAAATATTAAATTATCTGCCAATAAAACAGCCTATAGGAAAAGTTCTACTTTCTCGATTCAATTAAAAAAAAATGCATCCGAAGCTCATCGTTTGATCTCAGAAGCATACTCTGAATTTGCTTCAGATGTTAGAAAGTGTGAAAAGTAGGTTTTAAACGCCTTTCAAAAGTGGTGATTTTAATATAGAAAACAAAAAACGTTCGGTACAGCTAAAAATGTTTCAGAATACAGAATTGGAGGCATTTCACGTCGAAGTTCCATGTTAAATACAAGAAGATCTTACTTCATCGTTGGGACTTAAATAACCCAAGCGCTATTTCAAACATCTAAAACTCGGGAACTTAAGCAAAAATTAAGAAATTTTCGACCTAACGCCAAGAAACGTTGAAGATTGTCTTCGAAATTTTTAAATTGATCGCCATAAAAAAAGTCGTTTTGAATCCAAATATTACTGGAAATGAAAAATGGATCTATTCCAATAGTCCAAAGCGGCAATGATCGTAGGTCAAGTCTGGCAAAATACGTGGAATCGGGATCTTCGCAGCCAAAGCGAAAAATCCATACAAGCAAGGTAAGACTCTGTATTTAGTGGAGTCAGAAGGTTGTGTGTCTGGTATGCTCTATTATGAACCACTAAAAAAGAGCCAAAAGTCGATGGACCATTCTACCGAACAAAATGAATTGTTTGAAACTAACATTATTGCGGAAGAATAGGAGCTCAAGCACGAATTATTAAATTTCCATATTGTTTTTCATATGGTTATGGAAGTAAATTACTAATTCGTGCGGACAATAATTTTTAAATTTCAGATCTAATAGATCCACGATTGTTTGGCGGATTCTCCAATTCAGACACCTATTGTTTTTCTCACACCATCGGATCTGTCCGTCAAAGGAACATCCAAGGTGCAATACCTCAAAGATAAGGACAACTGTATTTAGCCAAGTCTCACTGCCATATAATTAGTCGAACAATTATGAGTTCGCACGTTTATTATACTTAATGATCTAAAGGCATATTACCAAGAATCCAACTGCTAGACTAATGCATTTAGTTTGACTTTATATATAGGGTGAAATGGGAATCGCCTTTATTATAGATAGACTTTTATTATTCTCGTTTACCGAGTCTATAGTAGAGTACATAATTTCTTCAACGTGGCATAGCTAACTGGTTTAGAGGTGACATATACATTGAACCATAAACTATATATTTTTGGCATATATAGCCATCCATCGGTTACGCTTGCATTCAAGGTGTCAAGACAATGCAGGTTCATCTGTGTCTAGGGCTCTGTCGGTTCTGCAACGTGAAACAACATTTTCAATAGTATATATATTAGAGATAAAATTGTAATACACATAGCGTATGTCAGAAATAAGTATAATAATAAACCCAATTAAAAGGTCCAGAGATTGAAGTCCATTATTGACAAGCAAAAGTTCCGCAGAAGTTTATGTATAGAATTATATGAACTTATATCATCATCGACATTGTAATTACCAAAATCATCGTCATTACTACCCTATAACCATTTTTTTGACAATTGAAATATCTATGAATTTATCAATCGTCTGACGTTCTGTTGTATTCAAATATATATTTATCCGAAATTTTTACTACCGAAGATTTTATTGTATAATGTGATCAGCATGTCCCAAAAGCACGAAAGAGTCCACAGAAAGTTCCAAACATGATATCATGAAAGGAGTCTGAACAAATTTGTTAAACAATTTTAGGCCATCGACTAAGAGTTTTTAAAGATTCCTTTAGAATTATATCTAAAAGGATTTGTCAAACGTAAACAAAAATTAGTAACCAAAATATTTCCAACAAGTATCTTAAAGGAATTCTAAATTCTCTCACTAAAGCTACTTTCCGAATTCCATTGCCAAATTCTGTCAAAGGCTTCGATTAAAAACTTTTGAAATATATACAAAAAATCGTTTTTAAAAGGAAACATGAAGCAAGTTTGAAAGAATCTCTTCGAAAATCATTCTCGGATGCTTTAAACAAACTAGATAAAGATTCTGAAAAAATATCTTGAATTCTTTCCATGTAAGAAAATAGCAAGGTGTACTAAATTATTCGAATCTCTTCATATACTTTAATATAATCCTTCTAGAAAGATTATATAATTATTTTCTGCTCTATAGGACACTTAATAATCTATTAGACTATTAAGTCACTGATATTCACAAATGTTGCATGCGTCTTGTATCTTCTTTTCGACATGTATAACTATATATAATTACAAAGACCCACAGTATCACGCATGCACAACTTCTATATTATATCTTGATTCCCATTATTACTTCTAAATCTTTTGTCAAATTAAAACATGCACCCCACTTAATACATATTATACTTGTGTGTGTGTGTGTGTGTGTGTGTGTGTGTGTGTGTGTATCACCCTTTCTAGAAAAAGCAGCACCATTTTAAAAAAATATCTGACGAACACCGAGATTACCGCTGAAGAACATCCATGAAGCATTAGCGCGAAGATAAACAACAGTTTGTCGACATTCCTCGAGCGCCAAAACGCCGCTAATTTTCGTGAAATTCTTAATTTATGTTACACTTCGTAGGCATGGTCGATCTATGTATATATATATATATATATATATATATATATATATATATATATGCATATCGATCTATTGTCGGATTTGACGGGAGCCGCCTGTATCGCAACACTTCCGCGGTCCGAGCTCTACTCCTTGCATATAATACGAGCCGGCTCCGATGATAATTAGCGGTTCACCGACACACCGTCCCCCGCGCTAGCGGCACCTCCCCCTCGCCACCTACGCTCCTTTTTCATTCTACGCGAGTGCGGCAGCGCTGGACTATTGCGCCGCCTCGCGTGCGCGCGTGCAACACTTGTCAGCGCGACAAATAATTTCCGACCGCGGCGCACCGCACAACTTATTTACTACATTTATATATATATATATATATATATATATATATATATATATATATATATATCAGTGCGACAAAATACGTCCTCTTTCGCTCCCTTATTATATATATATATATACTTGCAAATGGGAGCTCCCTTGATAGTTTTTTCTTCTTCGCAATTCGAGTGGGTTTTACTCGATTGTTGCGCTTCGATTCTGAAACAATATTATAGATCGTCTGCACTTTTTATCAAATAAAAAAAATGATGTACAGAAATATATACGGTAACTTATATAAAAGGTACATACACACACACACGCGCGCGCGCACACACACACACACACACACACTATATCTTTGTGAAATTCAGATATATGGAATGGACAAAAATACTCTATATGTAACATATATTGTAGTATGTACATAAATAATGAGAAACCTTCACTTTTAAAAACATCTAACTGATCTGTTTAGTTTCGTTATAAGCGTGTAATAAAACTGAAACCAAAATTAGATGCTGCTTGAAAATTTACGGTGACTTGCAAATTTGGGTTCTATAACGATTATTACAGACACTATAAAAGTTTACGTGGCAATTGCCCTTATTAGGATTGTCGGTGTTGTTTTTCTTTTAATTTATCCCCTAAATACTGTATTTCTTTAATAATTTACATTGTAAACGAAAATTAAGTTACTCTGTAACTGAAAAAAATCAATGTATTGTACTTATGATAAAGAAAGTTTCGTTAAATTAGATAAAGAAGTTCAGTTAATGTTCAAGAAATATTTTTCGCTTAAAATTTCCAAAGTCCAGGATTAATGTGAGCGTTATACATTTCTACCTGTTTGAATAATTAATATTTCAGCCATGGAAATGCCATATTTAAATATATATATATATATATATATATATATATATATATATATATATATATAGAATTAGCGGGATAAAATCACAGTTACCTTCTTTCGAAAAAATGACATATTGCGTAAATATACGTGCAATTTTATTCTCGATCAGTATATGTCATATACACACACGCACGCACAAATATTTTTTACTGATTTCAAAATGACCCTATCTCTATATGTTCATAAAGTTTTCCTTGGTCATTAATTAAAAATCCACGAGCTCAATTCTGTCACCTGCGTTCGCAATATTATCAGTGAACATTTGCTAAAACTTTGTTTATCTTTGAAAATTAATTGCAGTAATTTTCATGAATTTATATTATATAGCAACCATTCCAGTTATTACACATGTTTTTTTTTCTTCATATTATTGTAGCCGACGTGTGGAATTAATTAAAATTCGAGACTATTTGAAATGTTACGAAGCAGGTTTTCAATATATTTGTTAAGTAGTTGCAGTAACAGAAGTGCACAAACTTGAAATGCGCAAATTAATAGAAAATATTCGATCAATATTTTATAATAGAAAATTTCATTATTCGCAAATTCTTTTATAGAATCCTTACGTCGAAAAAATAAGACCATTCTCTGTTATGAAAAAGAAAACATTAATAATATACAAAATATGTATTTTATATAATTAAACGACCTTGATATTGTTTCTATTATATTTCTGAAGTATACATTTTTTTTATAATCAGCGATAAATCAGTACATTCCCCTAAAATCAAATTTAACACTTTTGATGAAAATACTAACCAAAACCGCGACAAATTCACACCTCAGCAATCGAACTACGTATATACTATATATATATATATATATATATATATATATATATATATATATAGTCATTTTTCTGCTCTCTAAATCAGTTATATAAATAAAAAGCGCCCAACGGAAAAGCTATCAGTCACTTATATTCGAAATACGAGTATTTGCTGAAGCAAGTATTTGCCGAACCGAGAATCTTCTTAGTAAATAAATCGAGTTGGACAAGTTCTATTAAGCGCAGAGCGAGAGCTTCTCGAGGAGCCGGTTCTCTCTCTTCTCTCTCTCTCTCTCTCTCTCTCTCGCTCACTCTCCTTAACGGCTCATTCATCAATTTAGGAGGCAACGCGTGAAAAATGCATAGAGAAAGCACAAAATGGACAATAAGACGCATTAAAGAATTGTTTATATAAGTTCGGTCGTTTCGTAAAAACGGCTATATATGAACCAGTTTGAAAATTGAAGCTCTAAACAAATTTACAATATATAATGCAGATTTTAGCCTGTATGTACATGAAGGCTGATTTATTTATTCTTTTTTTGCCATTTGTCATTATTATTATTATTTGATGGTTACTTTGCGCATTTATTTATATACCAGACCCGTTTAATCAGTTTAAAAAACACACACACACACACACAAACAGGGAGATGATCCTCTTCTCGAACTAAAGCAGTATTTCTTAAACAAGATTATATATCCCTAGCTTTCTCTACCTCCATTAGGCAGATTGACAAGCTTATATATATCTCAGGGAATTTCCATCAAGTCTTCGCTGCGCTGAGCGTACCAAATCCTTTTTGCCAGATTAACGAAAAGGAATAGCGATCAACCTGCAGCTAATACACCCGCTTTAATTATACGGGATGTCCTTTTTTTACCTTACGCGCCAGAATGTCTCTAAAAATTACACGAACGGTTTAAAGAGAAACAAAAAGGGAAGTAAACTCAAGGGACGAATTTTTCAGAAAATCAAATAGACCGCTATGCGAATAATTGGCCGAATTTATAGGGCCTAGAAAATTGATATAGGCCTCGCTATAGCTGCGGGAGGCTGTAAGATCTTTTATTTAGTTAATTTCTTCAAATGTTTGACCTGAGCTGTAAGAAACACACACACACACACACACACACACATACACAGAGTCTTGAAAATCGATGTTTTTAAAGCTGAATCAATTATTCGTCGATTCGACGAATTATTTCAGCGATAGGCTAAAGGACTCGGATCCAGTGTGTAATTAATAGACAGCGTCCACTGGCCTCCGTGGCGGCTGCATGCTGCAACTTCAACCGGCAAGTATATATATATATATATATATATATATATATATATATATATATATATAGATTAGGTTCTTTTTCCGAACCCGAACTTGATTTGCCGTTATAGCTCTACCTTAAAAAAGGAACAACATTCGATGCTGTAGATAGGATAGAGATAAATAAAGCAGCGTATATATATATATATATATATATATATATATATATATATATATATAATGAATCAATATAATATCTATTATAATAGAAATAAAGATATATATATATTGTATATAACTGCGGTACGGAGCTCCGCTTAACGTGACACCTAAAGTCGAACGGCCGTGCCGGCAAATCTACTCTTAGCACACTATTTTTCACAATAACACGAATATAACGGCACGCAGAGCCCGTGCAGGCCTAAGCCTGGTTTTTACCAGTGCGCGAAACAAACCCCGCGATCGCGCGGCACAACTATACATCACTACGCGACTGGACATCGCGCTTTGGAGGTACGGATTTTACGGATAACGCGAATATTAAGCTCGTCTCAACGATGGACGCCCGCGCTCGCTTGCAACGGAGATAGAACGTAGCTAACGCTCATTGCGCAGGCGACATATCGCGATGATGAGAAATCGATTTGCGAATTCGATCGAAAATATTGTGGGTATCTTTGAGAATTCTCAGCGATTTGTTGAATTTTCGCAACGGTAGAAGGTATGCCCTCGTCATATTCGTTAAGCATACACATTTTACGCTTATAATATCTTTATTCTTAATATATATATATATATATATATATATATATATATATATATATAATTTAAAAATTTTTAAATTTTGAAATGACAATTTTTTTATCTGGTTACGAGGTGAAATTTAAAAATTCTTTTTATAATTAATTGTCTAACAAACGTACGATTCTGTCTCTAATGTAAGAGAATTACGAAAAACCTTTTGAAGTTGTTACTTAACACTTAGCACTGATGAAAATCTAATTAGGATAATATTGAATCAACATTTTCTCAATGCTCTTAACACAATAAATTCTTGGGAAAGAATTTTTTTTTTTTTTTCATGCCTAGACGACGGCACGCTCCGGGAGAGTTTGCGAGTCGATTTGCAATCTTTATCCATTGCCGACGTGTAGGTCCGATTCTTTGCGTTGAAATTTACGCAAGGGAAAAATCAAAATAAAAATTGTTTTTCCAGATGCGTATTTGGCCATGTTTTCTAGTATATGACGGCGATCGCAGCCGTTCCGCTGAGTCGTGCTCAATGAATTTTGTATGACAGCCGCGACAGCTTTACCGTGGACATGATTATATTTTTAGTGGGCGTCCATCGCGTTGCTATAAATACAACGTAGCTCGGCATACATACACGCACGGCAATGCGCGCCAAGGCTCGAATGCAATTTCTAAACAAAAAGGCCGGGGCAACGTCGTTTCTAGCCTCGCGGCTTCGACGAGTCCTTAGGATTCGTTAATCCAGCCTTAATCCTAGGATAATTAAAATATCTTACGGCGGCTGTTTAATGGTCGTTCTTCCATTAAACTATCGTTTTCACTCGTAAAACACGAACTGATAAGAACGTTTAAAGAAAAAAGAGTATCCTTATACCAAAAAAAAAAACCTTTACATTCGTTCTCCCGCTGCCCGTTCGGTCGAAAATTGTCCAAACTCCACTTTTTCTTATTAAGATTGTGTAACAATTGTTCGGTAAATTTAAAAAAAAAAAATTTTTTTTGTATTGATATGTTGCCATTAACCCAGGCTATAGTATATTTGAATTTCCAAAAAAAAAAATCAGACACAATTTCTTCACAATGGGATGAAAATCTTGAAAAATTTCTTAATTTTGTTTCAAAGTTAAATTTTTTAAGTAAATATCAAAATTTTCAATCGAGTTTTTTTACTTGTCAAGTTTGTAAATAACAGTCTAATAAAAATACATGTCAAGCGTCGACGAAAATTCGAGAACAATGGATTTTAGACACCAACAACCTTAGACAGGAATAATTTTTAGAAAAATTTTCAATAAACTCAAGCGGCGCCTCTGATTGCTTTAAATGGCGATCAGTTCCAGATCTGCTGTCGTCTAGTACGTATTCCTAAGGTCGTATTCTGTTTTAAGCAAAAAAAAAAGAGTATTATTACAACTACTCCTCAGTCCTTAGCGGAATTTGACATTTTCAAATCATTCCCAGGGGTTGATATTCATTCAGAGAAAGCCAATATAGCAGAATCCTAAATTTATTCCTAAGAATAAGTCCTTTAAAATTAAGCGGCTTTGTCGTTGTTTTCAACCACTTTTTCCCGATCCTCTGGAACACCAACGTCCATATACATTTTGTCTTTTAATCATGAAAAAATAATGTTAATTCAATAAGAATAGGTAGCTAATATTTCCTTCGTTTAAGAATATACTTTCGCAATTTAAGCAAATAATTTACTCGGTATAAAACAAAAAACATTTACTCGATAACGGAGCTTTATTTCAGTTTATAATGTGGTACATATATATGATAGACGTTTTTCAAATTTCATTTTATTATTCGCTAATCTGGTGGCGCTATTAAATTTTTGACAATCGTAATGATTATTGCCCTTATTTGCCCAATCAGATAGTTTTTGCCGAGGCTGTTCGACCGTATGAAAAGTGAATAATCAATCATACTTCCTTCTTCCATATCAATCGTGGACGTATAAGGGCACCCTAATTTCTAATGCTAATTTCTCGTGCTTGACGTGCCGCACGGATGAAGAAAATGGTCACTTTTGGAGGCTTTAATTTTCATTCAATAACATTAATTAATAAATTTTTCGACTTGCAAAAAAAAATCAGCATCTTAAATTATAAAATTTTGGCTGTAACTTACATGTTTTAATTTTGAGATTGAATTCCCAAATTGAACTAACCGGGCTCGTGTCGATGGGTGAATATTTTTCCTAATTTCATTTTTCCCAGTGGATATTTTTACAATACAATTACACATCACCGACGCTTGAGGACAACCCGAAGTCAAATATTACGAATATTTCCATTCTTATATTGATTAATAAATAATAATCTTAAGTACATATGAGTATTTCTTCGATTCAAATGAGAAATAGAAAGTGAGCAAATTATATTTTTGCTTTTGCAATAAAACCTTATATCATATAAATCTAGTAGCAGAGTTTAGCGTCGTAACAACACCCCGATATCTCCATTTAACGCGCTGTAAGATCTCCAAGTCCATAAATGGAGAAAAATTTTCTACTAAAAATTACAATATCCTCCAGCAATTTGGTCACAGAAACGTAACAGTATAAAAAATGATCGCAGTCTCTATTAAATTTTACTGGATTACTGGTCAATTTTTAACTTTTCGCTCAATAAAATTCGCTAATTTTATTAATCGTATCACTCTGCGATTTAATTATCGCGCAGTACTGTAATTTTTACTAGAAATTTTTCCCCCCCCCCCGCGTGCACTCTATAGAGCTGCAAAGCAACTATATTGGCAAAAATGCCCACTGCAAAATACGGATTTGGCAAAAATGTCCCGCGACAGCCTCTTCATTTAAATTTTTTTCGCCCGTCATCCATCCCCCAAACAAAAATAATATAACACTTGCAACATCAGCATATAATTACATGTATATACAGTACTAACGAAATGTCCTCCTCTCCTTCCAGCGCCCAAACCGAGCTCGACGAGCGTCGGCGAATTCGGCGGTCCCGCCGTCCCTGGCGGCGTCCTCGTCGGTGGCGGTGGCGGCGGCACCGGCGTCGGCGGCAGCGGCGTCTACCCGAGCCCCCTGTCCACGAGCCCCGGTGCCGGCTGCCTCGGGGCCGGCGCCCTCGGCGCTCCCACCGCCGTCGGCGGCGTCGGCGTCGGCGGTGGCGCGGGCGGCGTCGCCGGTCTGTCCCTCGGCGTGGTCGCGGCCGCGGCGGCCGGCTTCAACAACACCGGCCGCACCAACTTCACCAACAAGCAGCTCACCGAGCTCGAGAAGGAGTTCCACTTCAACAAGTACCTGAACCGGGCGCGCCGCATCGAGATCGCCTCGGCCCTGCAGCTGAGCGAGACCCAGGTGAAGATCTGGTTCCAGAACCGGCGCATGAAGCACAAGAAGCGGATCAAGGAGGGCCTGATAATGGCGGACGCGACGGTCGGGGCCGCGGCCCCGTCCGCGCCCGCCGCCTGCACGGGAGGCGCGCGCAGCGCCAGCAGCTCGCCGACGGGCGGCGGTAGCGCGGCGGGCCTCGACCTGGCCGTCATGCAGCATCAGGGCCTGCAGCGCCAGCGCCAGCACCAGCACCAGCACCAGCAGCACGGCTTCGGGCCCGAGCCCGGTCGGGGCGGTTCGCCGCCGGCGGCGTCCTCGCCCGGGAACAAGGAGTGACGGCTGCATTATTGAGGCGGCTACGGCGGGCGGCGGCGGCGGCGGCGACCGCCGAGGCTGGTCCTGTAATGTAAATGCGGCGTACAGGTCGGCGCGATGTAATTGTGCGCGGAGCGAGGCATGCATCCTGTATACGTGTGTATAGGATGGGCCATGAATATCGACGAATTGCTCGGAGCATACCGTTTTACGTTGCTTATTATTATTATTGTTTTAAGATTCGCTCCCCGATCTGTTGAGACATTAAACACGGTAGGCAACTATTTTCGTGGCACGTTACGCATATGATTATACATCTGTGAAAAATGCAAGTGTAATGGTAAATTATATATAATCAACAAAGTATAATATATATATATATATATATATATATATATATATATATATATATGGCTATGCCTAACTTGCCACAAAAACAGTTACACACCATACTTAATGTCACAGCAGATCGGAAAATATAAATATTAAAAGAAATAAATAAAAAAAATTGTATTTACCGGCAATTTAATCCCTTGGAAAAAGTCCCTTTGGCAAAATGGACCTTGTCCATATCTGTGTATATATAGACAGAAAGAAGAGAGAGAGAGAGAGAAAGAAACGCGCCGTATTGGTGCAACGGGAAAAATGAATTCCTGTGGTGCGTACACGCGCAGAGAACAATTAGTATGCGCGCATTGCCGGAAACTCAGCGATAAGTCCGTCGCTCTGCTCGTTTACCGCGCGTCCGACGCCGAGCGCGCGCGAGAGAGCGTGCAAAATTGTCACGGAGCACATACTGTACAGGGGAAAAAAGCGTAGGGATTAAATCGACATTCGTCGTGGAGAATGTGTAAAAGGAGGCTCGAGTGCCCGTCGCGAATCGAATGAAATGGCACGAACGCTAGATAATAATTATAATAATAATAATAATAACAATAATAATAATAATAATAATAATAATAATAATACGGTTGTGCATCTTTCTTTCGAAGAAGCTTTGAGAGTAATTATCATTTATTCGCTTTAGATTTAAGAGTAATGACTTTATAGCTATCGATAAACATACGATAAATATCGCTCTTATGCTGTTGAACAGAAGAATATACTTAATCGTCTATCATATTTATTTTGTTTGTTTTTTGTTTTCACTTGTTTTTTTTTTTTTTTTTTGGTTTTTAAATACGAAAACCTCCGCTATGCGCGTTACATCGGCATTGTTTGGAACATTTTTTCACGATACGTAAATGGAAAAAAAAACAAATACATCTAAGAGCAGCTATCATCAACCTCTTTTACAATGTATTAGTTGGGAAATTTTACTTATCTTGACCCATTCACGTTCAATCGGAAAAATCGCAAAAGATCGTACTTCAATATTTCGCATTTTACAAAACACTTTGGAAAAGAAATTTCCACGAGAACAAAAAGCGCTGGCAATGGGGCCAAGAGTGCGCCAGATTTTTTTTCTTCAAAAACTATTCGAGCGATTTGTGCAATTTATCGAAAATTTGCAACTTGCAAAGCCGAAACAGTTGTTCGGAATTGCTCCAAAAAAAAAAATTCAAGCGTATTCTTTCTTGACCTGTTTCAAGCACTTTTTGTTCTTATATAGAGATTTTTTTTCTAAAATACCTCGTTTCCGACGAAACAAAAAAATTCACTAATAGTTCGGCGAAAATTTTACACTTCGGGCGCCACTTTGAAGTCCCCTCTCGATCGAACTGTACATCGACTCCTCCTATATCCTTCGAATAGGATTGAAAACTCGATTTATAAGAATAAAAAAAAAAAAAATTATCTTCGAAAATCGTAATTAATTTTTTTTTTTTTTTTTTTTCGTTACAACCTGCATTTTTCGATACAAAAACAAAATGGAATTTGTGAAAAATTTGAGTCGTACCGACGGAAGGAGCGGGCGCATAGAACTATAAGAGTGGAATCGGTAAAATAATTCGTTGTTTGCGCCGTGTACGTAGGATGACGTATCGTAACATAATCCGGATAAACGGGAGAGTATCGAAGCGAGTATAAATAGTCGCTTCAGGACTATTTCGCTGAGACATTCGCGAAAGAACGCGGGAATCGTCCTGCAAAGGAAATCCGATGTAATCGCCGTTTTGCGAGGACTCGCGGCGCCTTTTCCAGAAGCACCTCGATGAAAGGAGTAATAGAAATTTTCCGGTCGGGGGGGGGGAGTGGCGGTACGAAAGTTTTCCAGAAAATTCGCGAAATTCTTGCCCGCCGCGCCCGGGAAGCAAAATATTTGCCGCTGCGCATCGACAGATACGGCAGAATGCAAGTGATAAGTCGAGTAAGAATTTTTTTGTTTTGTTTCTTTTTTCTTTTTCGTTGCAAAGAAAGATAATGTATTAAGAATTCGTTACCCTTTCAGATTTGGACAATTAGGCGAGTATTCGCGGTCTCATATTACAATACCTTGTTTTTCTCTACTTTAATTGTGTTTACTTTAATAACGATAGATATTTTGTCCGTAACCGTTTTATAACGAACTTAATGCTATTCTAATGTAGGCAAAACTTTATGCTGATTTTATTGTCGCTACGCCTCGGTTCGCGTTCGCTCGTACTGCTTGCCGCCAACCTACGTCGGCGCGCAACTTATTCAAATTATCGTTGCCAATGGTGAAATCCGCGTATCAAAGCCACGACGAATAATTCAACAATCAAAAATTATCGTCACGTTGAAAAAATAAAAAAAATAATAACCAAACAGAAAATAAGACCATTTTGTAAGATTTCAATTCGAAGAATTCTTTTATATAGGCCTGGAAAAATAATTTTCGTTCAAAAACTAAATTCTACGCGATGTACAAAAAATTAAACGTCCGTTCAAAATCGCCCGGGATGATATTTCGCCCTATCATGCACGAGCAATGCCTATCATTACTCAGAAGTGTAAATCACGTATAGAGCTGAAAAAACATCGGAGCACCTTGATATTTCAACAGGTACAGGAAAAAAAATATATTTCTTTTTTTGTTTTTTTTTTTGTCATACGTTTAGACTAATGTATATATAAATATTTAAATATCCAATAATGTAATAGAATTATAGCGTTCGGTATGATTTCGTTAATTATTATTCAGAGACATTGATAATTACTTATCGAAATTAAAATCGCGCGCATACGTGTGGTGCATCAACGACGCACTGAACAGGGCCACGCGCTGGAAAATCAGCCCGCAAATATAGAATCGAATTTATTCCTATGTACTGTGTCGCATCGATTGTATATTCTGGTCTCTGTATATATATATATATATATATATATATATATATATATATATATATATGTATGTATGTATGTATATGTATATATAACATTATAAAAACTGTTAATAAGTTCCAACAGCTGTTAATATATTTCGGATCATGGACACACACAACTACGATTATATATATATATTTATGTGTGTGTGTGTGTGTTCTTTAAGGATAAATATAACGTTCGTTTTATTCAATATCATTTTCTAATTAATGTATTCGTTGAAATCAACGGCCAACCAAAGAAACAGAGGGGAAAAATAACAATAAACCAGTATAAGGCAGTAATTAATAAAGAACTCGATAAAAGCATCTTAAAATACGCACGAGATATATGATATATATATATATATATATATATATCATATGTAAACATTGCGGATAATCTGTAAGTATCAAGAAAAATATAGAATTGAATAAAAAATAAAAATGAAAATCAGTAAAAATAACAATGTATATGGACCCAGTTTCAAATGTATAGTCGTTCCCGAAAAGTGGAACGAGTCTCCCAAAGATTATATAGTTAACATAATTTAATATTTTCCTATATATATATATATATATATATATATATATATATATATATATATATATATACCCTAAAAGTCTGGATTGTTTTGAATTGCTTTCTACAGCTATAAAATAAAATTAAAAAAAAAAAAAACAAAACAAAATCTGCTTTTGTTTAAACACTGCTGTATCGTTTAGAACGAAATAGTGTATTATCGTTTTAGAGCGATAAGCCTTTCGCGTTTCTAACATGGATTTTCCAGCAGAAACGCCTGCTTACACCCACTGGAGCGTAAGCGAAACATGAAACACGTATTTTCCGAAATGTAAAACTCTTTGATAATTCGTCGGGCACGCAATTTATCCGCACTACTTCCAAGCTAAACATGCGGATTTCTTTTACAATTAATATGCTTTTCATTTTGTCGAGCCGGCAGCCTACGTGTCAATTGTCCAATAAGAAATCTGATTATATTTTATCTAAATAGCTGTGCAATAACTTTTATGGAAAATTAATATTTTCATATAGAAAAGTTGTTTCGGAATTTATTTAATTATATGCTCCCTGCCGCGGCAATATCTGAATAAGTGATATTTAAAAAAAAAAAAAGAAAATTAACCAACCTATTTTGAACCATCAGTAACTTAGATAAATCTAATAATTATCGTTGAATATATTTAAATCACGTGAATGTAATTAGCATCCTTAGAGGTCATTGGATTGAAAGACTTTTATATATCATTTAGCGCTAAATTCTTTCTACTTTTTTTTTTAAAATAAAACCTGAAAAAGTTATTCAAGGAAATCTGGACTTTTTAGCGACCTGAAATATATATATATATATATATATATATATATATATATATATATATATGTACTGGGAAAACAGAATCAAATTTAACCACCTCTTTGTCAGAAACAAATATTCTACGACAAAAATGTATAATGTTATTTTAATTTAATTATAGAGATTTAACGTAATTTCAGATTGAACCGCTAAAGGCTAATGGTGTTTAAAAAAACCATTCTATTGTTCAAATAAAACTCTAACAACTAGAAGGAGTAATCGAATATTATAATTATACGATATATATATATATATATATATATATATATATCAGTTCTATGAAGATATACTTTATGTATTTATATGTAAATAGGATACTGTGCAAATGTCGATTCAGCCCTATTTTTTTTTTTTCAATAAATGCCTCGGTCGCTAATTTCTGCGGGCATTGCGTCATACTTTCTTTGCTCCTGTATAAACCATTAAACAATAACGAAACAAGAACGTATAATTAACGTTCGTTCATAAGTGTAAAAAGTCTACGTTTGCACAAGTATCGTTCATTGCTTAGATTTGTACTTAATAGCCAGTAAGTCTTGTCGGAGGCCTTAGTCAGGAATCGAAAAAAGTTCCGCGCGAGCCTCCGTACCCAAAATTCCTATTATAATAAATTATTGATAGAGTAACTTCAATGTAGGAATTGTAGAAAAATAAAGTATTATTGTATTTAGCTCAGATCGTTTTTACATTCTGTAATATATGGCGAAAAGCTGTCATCTCCTGTATTTAGTTCATTAAATTTCGTAGCTTTATTCGATCCATTGAACTGTATTAATATAGTTTAAGTCGCTAAATCGAAAGATCTATAAAAGTCCCTCTGAGAGGTTCACTTTCACCTGTCCTGATAAATAGAAAAATCAGTTTCTTTTTTTTCCTCTTACAATTATCCAATGCAACTCCCTATTTTTATGACGCGCAGATTTGGATTCAGCAGCTGAAATTCGACACGTGAGTATGCAGTTTTCCGATTTCACTTCAAAGCCAGGATGTGAACGATTACACGAGTATGAAATGCATATACTAATTATTTAGGACCTGTTAATCTGTTTCTACATACAAACTAAATCTTTCATTGTTTCAAAGAGACTTCGGCAATCAAATTTTCACCGTCCATCGATCCTTAATTGTGTCAACAATTTTTATATATTATGCATAGTTATAGAGAGATCGGCATTGCTAACCAATAGAACAAATGATCGCCACAAGCTTTAATTTTTTTATCCTCATGAAATCTATACAAACTCACTGATTCCGTAAATATTATGTACTTATTCTTAATAACACAGAAGATTTTATAAAGTCATTTAGTCTGTATAACATTAACGATTAAAAAAAAAAATTATTCTCTCGATTTCTATTTTAATTCATTATAAAATATCTCAAATACTAATTTAGCGGTTCTCGAACATTAAATACTTAGGAATATATATATATATATATATATATATATATATATATATATATATATATATATATATAATGTAAAGTTTAAAAGTTTACGCATTATACCGTTTCATACCATTTTCGTTTATGATTAAACATCAATTTTGAATATCGTCATTTGTAATGTATAACACAAGAAAATATTTCTATATTCTATAATTTTATCGATACGTGCATTACAGTTACCTTCCATTGAATTGAAAATAATTTCCAATTTGAATAATAATTTGAAAAATTCGGAAAATCTTTTTCATACCTTATAATTTCTTTAGCGTAAATTAGAACCTGGTTCCGCTACATCTTCGTTATTATTAAAAGCTGAAGCAGATTTTTTTCTGCAGTGAAAATAATGTGGAACATATATCTATCAGATTTTAAGGAATGTGACAATGCACCACGAGGAATGATGATAACAATTAGGCTTAGAGATGACTCTATCAACATAATTTACATAATCATTTTTCAATTGCCATATCGAGAAATAGTAGGAAAATAATAAATAAAGATACGAAATAAGAAAAAAACAAAATGTATATTTTTTATTTAACCATAGTATAGGTAAGTACAAATCGTTAAGAATAACGTAAAGATGAAGCTCGTTAAGATTGTGATTTGGAATTTTTATTTTTTCATTTGTTGAATTATATTATTACATTTTTTTACTTAAATTAACCTTTAAAAAAAATTTATATGCTTTATATATTACAATAAATTTAAAAGTTTAACATATTTATAGAGGAGCAAAATGAAGGTGGCTCGAGCGCGAATTCCGAGTCCAAGAGATTATGTATGTAAAATAAACATTCTGTCCGATATTTTGAACCCTCTCCCCGCACCCCAACCTTGGATTTTACAATTCAAACTCAGAAACCCTGAAGCCCATCAAGACATTGCAGAGAGCAACATAAATAAGCTAAAAAAACCAAATGCAAAGTTATTTGGAGAAAAATTAAATTTTTATCATTTAATAAATAATTAATACATCAAACACTTGTGTTCAGTACACTCAGCCTAGCCTATATCTGGTTTTACGAGAGCTACCAGATAACTTTCGACGCCCTTGTCCATAACCATCGGATATTTAACCTTAAATCATGAAAATGCTTCCGTTTCCAACAAGGATGATTAAATGTCTTTTTTCTCTAATCGGGACAGTGCATCGTGGAAAATATCAATCAAAAATTTTAAAATTCTACTATCGGTACTTAGCTTCGTTATAAAGGTTTTTAGTTTCTATATAAAACAATTAAATAAACATTTGTAAAAAAAAACATGAAATGCCATATCTATAGATGTATCAAACTTGTAAGAGCTGGTAAAAGGTACTATATTCAAAAGGCTTTTTCACAAAAATTCGACCGACAAAATACTTTGATTGATTCTTTTCTTCTTCAAAATCTATAATTTTGTTTTATCAAACATTTAAGACTGTTTTCATGTTATTTGCCAGTAATTTGAAGTGTACTCGATTTGCCTTGAGCAGCTTAAGCCACGCCTTGAGCCGCTCCCCTATGATGCTTGGATGCGCATCCTCGAGAGATACTCGAAAGCATCAAAAGCAGACCGGATGATCGACTGAATGTCGATAATCGAAAAGAACATCGACTGCGGGATTAGCAACAATTTGCAGCAACTAAAAAACCAATAATTGGGAGACATTTGATTGAATCGGTAAATTATAAACTTCTTGCCCTTTATTAGGAAATTTTTCCAGTAATTCAATTCTCTTATCCCTGTATAATGCTTTCAAAACAGTAAAAAAAAAAAAGTGTAATCGCTTGCAATTGCGAATAATATGAATATTACGCATCTTACGTGTATAAAAACCAAGTAGACTTTGCGACATTTATTATTTATTATACGTTGAATAATATAAAGCACCTCAATTGTTGACATTATTATCATTGCGCAAGCATAAAATGAAATACTCGAGGAAGTAATGCATTTTGTTTTTAAATATATGCAAAGGTATGCGTTTCCAAATGCTTGTAACTCAAATTAGTGAAATGGCTATAAAGTTTTTATATATTTATATATTAAAGCCATATTAAAACATAACAATTATATTTTCCAAACAACATAGGTATAAATACCAATAATATATATATAATTATATTGTCCTCAAATAATTGCATACGATAATTCATAATATTTTTATCTATTTTGAAGGTAGGGAATGACTTTTATTTATTTACTCGTCATAATTATATTTCCAGCAAAATGTAAACTTTAAACTGTAAACTGTAAACTATTCGTAAAATGTAAACTGTACCGTATAAGGCATTGTTTTTTTTTATCATTAATATTTATTGAATCATCCGAGTATCATCCAGGCCTAATCGTGATCCTATACTGAGTATGAAGTATATCGTATTTCCGTGGTGAACAGCGACATTAGCTCCATCTGATGTAAACGTGTGAAACTTTTATCGCCAGCCGGTAGGGGCGAGGCATCCGCTATTATTATTATTATATTATATCGTGTTATCAGGTGTTATTAGACTGTATATGTATTCTAGTATTATTATACAAAACAGCGTCTAACCTGGTATAAGCAGGTATAACCTTTATATTGTTCAAAATATTATATATCTGATGTATTTATTATTTGATTTTAGTCGTGGTTTTAGTTGATATAGCTGAAGAAATATTTAAAATGTTAAAGTGTGTAATTTTTTAAAAAGCTTATGACATGTGTGATAGAGAAGCTTTAGAAAAATTATTAGCATATCAAATAGAACTTAAATCAGAAGAAGAATGCTTAAAAGGTATCATTAATAAGCTCAATGAACAAGCTCATGCTTTGCAAGTTCGTATAATTTATTTCATTTTTCTAAATAAATATTTTAAGATTTTTGTTTACAATGTTAACGATATTTTCATACTTAAATACTTTTACGAAATTGTTCAACAATTTTAGGAAACCAATTTTGATCAATAATTAATAATATATAAATGCTAACTAGTGTTAATTATATTAAATAGATGGATACAACAAATTCTGCTAAATTTAATATTATTATTACTTCAATTACTAAAATAATGTATATAGTTTACTTCATTATTGAGTACAAAATTGTTTCTTTCAAGATTAAATTGGTATTCTAAATTTTTTCGATTAACTGCTCATTGTATCTTTGTTTACTTTTGTAACACTTTGCGATACAACAATCGTAATCTTAAATACATATTCAAAATCCAAATTGATATGAACTATTTAAAATTTATAGGTTGAGCAACTTCATATTTTAAATGCAATTAATAAAAATGCTCAAACAAGTGAAAATGCATCTGCTACACCACATACATCCAATATCAACTTAAAAACGGAATCAGTGGATTTAGAATCGCAAGAACTTGATCTGACAGTTACAAATTACCAAAGTTCTGAAGAGGATGAAGATGAAATGGATGATTAAATGACATACATGTAGAATCTTTCGTTAATAATAATTTATTTAAAAATAAAACTTTTTTAAAGCTATAATTTGTGTTTGCTTATGTCAGAAGAGAATTAGTTATCGAGGTAAATTTAACAATTACCCAAATTAACAAAATTATTATTTTTCTCTCTTAACCTAAATATTCGGTCATCTGTACACATTTCTTATAAGATAACAAAGTTCTCAATATAAACTGATAGTTTATTGATCACATTTCCCAACTGAAAGTTTGACTATGTTATAAATCTACTAATATTACAGTATTTAAAATGATTGGCCTTGGTCTGGGTTTCCAAATTGCGAAGTATCGTCTACAACCAATTGAGGTGGTTTAAATTGTTCGGCAGAAAGTCTAGTGAAAAGAATACCAACTCCTTCGATAAGAGCTAACAATATTCCTCCAACCAACGCACTGCCCGCCATTGATGGCAGTCCATTTCTAGCTGCTAATATTCCACCAGTTGCTGCACCACTAATAATCGAATTCCAGGGATCTTCTTTTTTTCTGAAGTGTACAAGCGTGCAATCTATCGTCGAAAACATTCCACCCCAGAGTGCAAAACTTCCAGCAATTGTTGGCGAACGCTGTTTGATAGCCATTAAACTTCCCAGCATCCTTTTATTTATACCACTCGGTGCATTTCGAAAACCTTTTATACTTTGAAATACTGCACCTCCTATAGCACCCATGGTAAATGCTCCACCACAATCATCAACTATCCTCCATGGACAAGGTTCCCTTGCATATTCCTCCATTATAGTATTCTATAAGAATAATGATCATGAAGATAGAATTAAGCTTTAAGTCCTGTTACATAACAATATGTAATACATTATTCAGAAAATCTATAATGTCACATAAAACTTTTTTTAATATATAAGATTTTTATATACATTTAATAAATTTACATTTCCAAATAAATGTCAACATTTAAATCAACATAAATAAGTGAATTTTTTATATAATACATCATGACATCAATTATAATCCGTAGGTGGGTACAATTTTATAATAATTATTATAATAGCTTATTTATTCTTATTTATTTTATAAATATGTTTTAATATTGATTATTTGTTCTTCTTTATTTTATAAATATGTCTTAATATTGGTAATTTATGATTATTTATTTTCTAAATATTCTTAACATAAATGTCTACCTAAAAAATTATTTATAAATAACATAATACGTAATAAGCAAAATTTTGAATATTATTATTATTATTTAAATTCAAAATAAAATTTAATATACAAATAAAAAATAGTCTATTATATACATTACATGAAAACTATGAAAATATTTCTAACCTATTAATGTAAAGCAAATTAAATTCGTATAGATAAATTTAATTATTAGGTAATCAATTCATTAAAATTAAAATTTATTAATAAATCAAATTAAATTCCTAGTATAATACCGAAATATTCAAAGTTAGACGATTATACGGCCATGAGAAAAATTGTAAATGTAAAATGTAAGGTTAGAGTTACGAAATCCTTGTAATAACTTGTTGATACTAATAGATCTTGTTTTATTTAGATAACTTAAAATATTTTATTAGAGGCCTATAGAGCTTTTAATAAAATGAGCTTTTATTATTTACCTTTTAACAAAACAAAACTATATTTTTCACTGAAAGCACACGCGCAATGCCAATGATTATAAAGTAACATGTGAAAGAACTACGGGAGTCAATCAAAGCATTTTCGTGCGGTTGCGTAAATAGATTGTAACTTATAAATTTAATATGTTCTGAAAAGCTTGATTACAGTTTGTTGAACCTTAATTTCATTTTGTACTGTATAATTAAAATTATAAACAAAAAATCAATGAAATAAAAAAAATCAAAACTAATTTACAATTTGTTAAGCTTTTGTTTTTGTTTATATACATATATATATGATTAAAGCAGAATAAAAGCACGTGTTCAGCTTAAATTCTGCGGGGAATTCAAATTTGCCAAATGCAACAATTCCGCATGAACTGACGAAAATTCGCAAATTGACCGCAATGATAAACCGCTGCAATTTCGAAAATATGAATTTCCATACTCTATATTATACATATGCATTGGTGAATAATTATAGATTATAAAGTACAACGGGAGAGTACGCGGTGCGCTCATGGAAAGCCCCACATGCAAACGCGCGTTTCTCGTACGGCCGACTGGCGGTTACACTAGTCTATATATCAAAACACCCCGCAGCGGTTCGAAAATAGAGCGACCGGAGTGATGTCCAAAAATAAAACAGTATTTCACGTTTAGTTCAGATCACGCCTCTGCACGCGCGCATTCGTGAAGGAACTTATTCGGCATTCTTTGCATTCGATCGCCAGGGAGCCAGTGGACTTTTCTTTTTACTCCTGTAAACCCGAAGGAAGATAAGAAAGGCCGGGATTCGTATAAATTATATAAAGGTACGTATAATTTTTTTTTTTTGTTTTTTTTTTGCGTTCCTCAATAAATAAATATAACCGCTTGCGCTTTTTCTTGGCCTTTTTCATTAACTATATCTCCTATAAATCCGACGCACGTACGCGTGCGTTCTTGTAAAGATGTTATTTCGCGTTTCCCGAAAAATCCTGACGAAACTTCGTCGTTGATCGTACGCATGCACGTATATATATACGAGGGAGCGATAAAACATCTGGCGGTGCATCGTAAATGCGAAATCGCGCCAAACTTCCAGGATAATGAGAAATGTGCATTTCGCGTTCGGCAGGTCGTTCGCTCGATCGGTGATACGAAGAAGAAGAGCAAAGAAAAAAAAAAAAAAAGACAAAAAAAGAACAGAAAGAAAAGAAGAACCGACGAATTCGCATACGTGTACAGGACGGAGCAGAGGCGCGGACAATGTCGGAACTCTCGATCAGTGCGTGCAAAAACGCGGCTGGCGATTCGTCGGCGGTGGCGAGCGTCGCGGGTGGCGCGGGGGAAGCCCCGGTGACGCCGGACGCCTGCCAGCGGTCGAAGCCCTCGGGCGAGCCGTCGTCGTCGGTCCAGCAGGCCCCGATTTGCCAAGCGGTCGCGGCCGCCGGCGACAATCCACTGCCGGACAAGGTAAATGACGATTTGAGCGCCACTTTGAGCGCGTGCTCTTTAAAGTATAATAAATGATTATATATGTATATATATATATATATATATATATATATATATATATATATATATATATATATATTAAATGTGCCGCTAATTAATGATAATGATCGTTTAGGACGACAATGCCAATACGAAGGTACCCGCAGAGTCGAACAATAATGGCTCCGACAGCACAGTACTACAGTTGCAAGAAGAGATTTCGGTAAGTGTTAAAGGAGATTATTTTTTAGTATAACAGTTAATATACCGTAGGTAAATTATTATTTATAAATTAGCGTTTCGATTGAGTGAAAAACGGCTTAAACCTGTAAGCAGTAGTAATATCAATATGAACACGTGTATTAAGAATAAAGAATGAAATAATATTTAGTTTTCTGATAGTTTCAATGAACTCTGTCGAGTAAAACGTGAATGGAATTTTATATGAAAATTGTCATTCTATATATATTTTTATAATTGAATTATTAAATTGATATTTTGTTAAGCTTAAAAATATAATACATTTTTTACTTGAAATATTGAGGATATCAGTGAAAGTATTTTAAAGCTGATAGAACTGAAAATTGTTAATTCTCAAGTTTATCTGTAGAAAAACAAAAAATAAGATTTCTTTCAAAACTATTGCAAAAATACAGTTGACTGATATAAAAGACTAACTGACATGATATTTCAAATCTTTGACGAGTGAAGTAAAGTATTTTAAGAATAAACAAAAAAAAGCTTTCAAAAAATGGTTCATTCTCTTCTTTTATTATATATAAAAGAAATTGCATTGTAAATGCTGAAACCGATTAGATAAATCCTTAAGATTAAAACTATAAAAAAAGATTTTAATATTAAAATATTTTTAGGAAACCCAAATAGGTTAGCAATGTAGGAAATGCATAATAAAAATATAGTAATGCCCAAATTACGCAAGACTATTTTTAAAGATTTTCAGACTATATAGTCGCTCTGTTTTATGTAAAATTCTCTTTAGCTACTTTGGCACGCGCGAATGAAACCTATATCGTTGGAAAAATATGCTACATTATGCTTCCGCACTTCTTCTTCGAGCTGTATAACAGAAGGAGTTACGTACAAAAATACATTTATTTTTTGTTCAAATTTTTATACAAAGTTATAGGTCGCTTATAATATACCTTATAATAGAGCGGGTATGAAATTCATATTTTATGAATCATTTTTAAGGCGTAAAATATCACATTATAACTCGCTACTACTATATATTAATTTTTTATTTATAATGTAATTATTAACGATTGCATTTATATATTTATTGTAAATTTTTGTAATCGACTATAATGTACTACTTTTATGCCATAGATACGAGTCGTAAAATACGAATTTTACGGCCACGGCAGATAATTCACTATTTAATGACGAAAATAATCCAGATAACTCACTATATACATAGAAAATAAAATAAAATTTTATTTAAAGCATGTAGCTGCGACTAGTTTATGTTTCCAAAAGAGATTATAAATACACACGCACCCCGCAAATTAGAATGATACGTTAAAGCACCACAATTCTACATATAATATCCATTATATATATATACATTAACGGGCGAATTTCGACGCCTATGCACGCAGAAGCGAATCCAGGAGCGCGACGACTTTCGCAAGAAGCTCGAGGAGACCGAGCGCAAGCTCTCCGTCCTCCAGTCCGCGGTGCTGTGCAGCGCCCCCGCGGACGCAGCGGGCGGCGTCGATCTGCGCCGCGAGCTCGAGCAGCTCAAGTGCCAGCTGAGCCAGACGAAGCGCGCCCTCGAGGACCGCCAGCGTCAGTCCGGGGCCCAGGAGGAGCAGATAGCCGCCCTCAACAAGCAGGTCGGCTCGCTTAAGGAGGTCGTGTCAATCACCAAGGACATGCTCAACATACGGAACATGGAGGTGAAGCACCTGCAGGAGGACGTCGACAAGATGGAGCTGAAGATATCGGCGGAGCGCGAGCGTCACAGCGCGATGATCGAGAAGATGGACGCGGCGGTCAGGCTGAACGCCGATCTCAAGAAGGAGTACCAGGCCCAGCTGCAGCTCTTCCAGGACCTCAGGGGCAAGTACGAGGAGAAGGTGACGCTGCTGAGCGAGGAGAACAAGGCCCTGGAGTCGGCGGTGCAGGCCCAGCCCGCCCAATGACTAGTGTACAAGCTCTTCAAGTCGGCCAAGAAAAATCCGTGACTCTCGCTCGCATAATATTTGTCGTCGCGCCTGCGTACGCACGCATGGAATATATATCTATATACATATATACATACATACGTACATACATACGTACATACATACATACATACATACATACATACATACATACATACATACATACATACATACATACATATATATATATATATATATATATATATATATATATATATATATATATATATATACAAAGTGGGCGCGCAAATATTACACGCGGGTGAAGAGAGCGCGGCGATGCAGTCTTTGATGGGCGATGATCTGTTGATATTATATATATATATGGACGTATACGTATTATTATTATGATCATGATTATTATTATATATGCTATATATTTCATATTTTAACCATTCTAAAAGTATATATATATATATATATATATATATATATATATATATATTTATTATCAATGTTGTTCTTTTAATACGTCATTTTTTGTTTTTTATTCTAAATATATTATTACGTTTATAATTTGCGGCTGTGGCGCAAAATAATACGTATAGATATTAAAAAATATATATATATATACATATATATATAAAAAGGTAATTTTTATATTTATATAGGTGAAATTTATGCAAAATGAATTGTGTAACGATAAAATAAAGTTTTCTTTTTCAACAAATTCGTCGATAATTGCATTACATTTTTTTATTTAAAATAGTAAACGTCACACTAGAACTGGGGCATGAAGAAATTTCATTTTGAATATACGAAGATGGGACGACTTTTATGAGGCCCAAATATAATTTCCGACTGAATTGAAACACGTAAATGTAAAAAAACAGGATTCTAAATAAAGGCGTTTTTGTTTTTTAGAGTATATCCGAATTTTCTGCGAGGGCATACACTATTAATCCATAAAGTTTAAAAACTACGATTAAAGTATAAAGTTTTAAATAACTATATAAAAGCTCATGGATAAAGAAAATTTTATATACTTTTCTCTGACAATTGCAATAGGTAATCTCATTACGTAAGCTCTATCAACCTACTATCGTTCAACATCTTCGAAATCCGAAAATTATTCTTAGCAATGGATAAAAAACAACGATAGATTATCAAATTAAATACATTTTATCATTTTTTTTATTAACTGATTTATGTGTCCCAACACTTGAAAATCGAAAACTACCCCCATTATCGGGGTGAAAAATACTTGGTAAGAAAGAAAGATGATATAATTACAGTCGTATTGCTGTCTAATACCTGTATGTCAATCAACTTACTTCTCCAGCCGAACTTTCAATCTCTTAACGTCAAAAAGTACGTCTAAAACAGGGATGAAAATTACAGCGCGCTCGACCAATGCGTAGAAACAATAGTATTAAACATTTTTTGCCAATGCAAGTGTAATAACTACCTCGTTCTGCGTACCGAAGGCGTCTGAATTAGTAAAATAGTAACGGCCTCGTTTATAGTACAGGATACCGATTATTTCGAAACGTCCTTCGTTCATTCAGTTTCGATTCAGAAATGATGAATTCAAGCTGGATTTTGAGCGTTTGATGGGTTCGCTCTTTCGCTCTACTTTCTAATCCGACGTTTAATTCAACGCTTTTTAGAACTATAAATACATATCATTTTTTTTTTATTTCAAAGTATTGAACATTGCGTCAATGAGTTATACGAAGGAGTTTATGCGTTTATTTAATTATGTATATTTTTATCACTCATAAATTTACTTATGAAATTACTATATACTTCTGCTTCGTTTCATAAGATTTTTTGGCTTCAATATTTATGATATATATCATAAAATAAGTATGCCAAAGCATAGATATATAAAGACAAAGTAAGATCTTCTTTGTGCCGTGAAAAGCAGCAGGTCGCAGGACAGAGTTAACCAGTAGCGTAAAAGGCAATCTTACTGTCTTTATATATCTATGCTTTGGCATACTTATCATGATATATATCATAAATATTGAAGCAAAAAATCTTATGAAACGAAGCAGAAGTATATATTTCAAAGTATTTGAAATTTTTATCATTGAACTATATATATATCATCACAAATTCAGAAATTCCTTCGTCCTCACTGAGTTTGTGTCAAATTTTCGCAGCTGCTTGATCTTCTTCACGAACGATTATTGAAGAATCGAAACCTCAAATGAATCTAATAGATATATACTTACTCTGATAGAACGAGCTGTTTTAAAAGTTAGTTGCTATGAGCTTATGACGTATGCCTGAGAATTTGAGGTTTCTTTCTCTTGAAATCTATAATCTTGTTTTTTTTTGTGGCAGTGTCTCATAGTTCAATATAATTTAATATACGAAATTTAACTAACATACGTTTGAATACTGAGTACGAGTAGGAAAATAGCACTCGTCGTTAACGTTATACTCAATAAGATGTGATTCGTAATTCACTGTACAAGTTTCAAAGAACTCTGCACAGAGAAATGAAAAAGTTCGAAATCGATAAAGAAATAACCTGGAGTTAATTTATGATCAGATTTCTTACAATTGATTTTCCGTCTGTCTATTGTATCCTCAATAAGCCATCATCGTCTCGATGTACCCTTAGAGATATTATCTAGCGCATACGTTCTAGAGCTTCGTATTACAAAAGGAAGATTAGATAGATTCCATTGGCCGATGAATATATATATATATATATATATATATATATATATATATATGCAGGCGCATTTACACTTGGGTCATTTATTTAATTTAAACGATGGTAGTTGATCTGTCCGATACTGGATCTGATGATATAAAAGGTAACGAGAACTGAGCCGAATTACTGATTGAATTATCCAGTATGCCCGAATCATATAATATGCCCTGATTCATGTACTGTTGCATGATATAATTGTTTATATTGATAATTCTTACTGGAGCGGCTTATAGAACTTGCTCCGCATAGGTATAAATGATAATAAGAACCGTTTTTGCAAAAATTACTCGGCACAATTATTACAGAAGTAGCAATCTGTATCCACGCAATTCCGATCAGATTTTCTAACTATATTAATTATTTGGAAAATAAAATCTCTATGTGGGAAAATAAACGTTAATAATTAATAATAATAATACTATGTCCACGGTTTGAAACGTATTCGTACGTTTAATGTCGTAGTATAAAGGATTTTTTTTCTCATATATTATTTATGACCATAATCCCTTTATTTGGATATTAGCAACTAGATAATATACAAATATATATGAAGCTCAAAGATATTGTCATATTGCGACGTTCAACATTATATGTAGTAAGTCATACTGTAAAACAAATTTAGCTATTTTACTTATAAGGATGAGATCCAGATTGTGGCTTATTTCAGTTACATTGAAATTCTTCGATTTCTTCTTCCAATTTTCTCACAATTTTCAGAGTTACTGAGTGCTTCTTTTAGCGATTTTGCGATTATGTACTTGTTTTTTCGTTGTTTTTAATATTTCACGCATTCCAGTCAGATATGTATTATGTTTAACGTCGCCGTACATTTATTGCAGGTTCATTTTTTTTCGCGAGTAATATATCAGTGCGCGAGTCTCGTGCGTTCAATTCTTCATCGAGTAAGTATTACTTAGGTCTTTACTTCCAAATTTTATAACTGGATAAATGTCCCCTACGTTTTATTTTACCCGATGTAGTTATTTATTTGCTGATATTGCATTTTGCGTTTCATTCGTCGCTGACTTTAATTTTTATGATATGTTTTTCTTGTTGTTGTTGAAACTCTTCTATAGTAGCTCTGTATTCTGTTTTACCATGTATATTAATATTATATTGACCATTAGAGATGTATAATTTATGAGAATATCTTCCTGGGCTTCATCTATAATAGTTCAATTATATATGGAAATTCATGTATGACATATACGTCGTTATTCTTTAAGTTTCTTTCCTCTTGATATATTATGCTTAAATCGATACTTGCTGTTAGTTCTCGTAGGGACTGGAAATAATATCGATGCATACAAATTACGCTTCATTGTACATCGAACATGTAAGCATTGAGCGAAATTCTAGATGCAGCTGTTGAAAAATTGTCAATGCAGAGGAAACAGCGTAAGTGATAAGTCAGAAACCATTATACTAATATGGATATAACGATCGAAAAATCCAAACAAGCCCGTTCGGGTACAAGCTGAAACGCATCTTGCGAGCCTTCGAAATTAACTACGCAATCCAGTATTCTATGGACAATGAGCAAACAAAAAAAAGGACAGTAAAGAGCAATAAAAATAAAATCAAAGAGATCGACATGGATGTAGGTCGATTACTTGATAATTTATCAATTAGTCAATCCACTTTCTAACTTAATCCATATAAACATGGTCGTATTAAACTATGTTACATAGGTATGAAACGAGCATCAAATAAAGTGCATCAAAAGTAACCCAAGCACCTATACATTTGTACGAGGCACGTATCTATGGTAAATAGCCTAATTAGAACAGTCATTCTCTTCAATAAAAAACTGCAAAAATAAAATAATCAAATGCACCGCGGCCTCTCCAGGCTAACGCGCGTACATATATATATAAATATATATGTACCTCGCCAATGTCCCTGACAAGACATGCATATATATATATATATATATATATATATATATATATATATATATATATATATATATATATGTATATCTAAATCGTCGCCCAGGGCACTATACATCCTAAATGAGGCGCTCTTCCACCGATTTATTACCACGGACCGATCCGCGAGCGCGCCTGCGCGAACGTCACGGTTAGAGCGCGACCCGCGATCCTCGTCCTTCGTTCTTTTTTTTTTTTTTTCCTTTCCTTTTTTATTTCTCCTCGCGCTCGTCGCAAAAGCCCTCCGCGCTCACCGACGGATCAACGCACGCCTACGGACAATGAGCGCCGGCCTATAAATTGAGCGCGGCGCGGTGGCGCGCGCGTGGCTCGCCGTTGACGAGCGACGAGCGACGGAGCCAGTAGCGATAGCGAAACCGTGGGGGGCACGCATCTGGTCGCGCAACGATGTCACGACGAGCAACGACTGTCTTGCCAGGTAACTGTGATAGAGGAGAAAATTAAAATGGAAGTCCGACCCTCGCAACGCCGAAGTAACGTACTCGTTACACGTTCGTTTCTCAAAATGTTATTAACTCATATGTCAATATTTTTTTTATATATATATATATATATTTATACGCACATATTCAACCACACACGACACACAGCTTCTACATCAATGAACAATCTCACGCTTAAAAACCTCGCCAATAAATTCTCCCTTCACGTTTTTCCCGCACGCAAGCCTGGGCGGCCGCGCTACCCGCGCTCCTGATGGCCGCTTCGTGCCTGCTCACGCACCGGGCCGAGGCCGGCTGCTACCTGGAGCGCGGCGTCACGATCCCCGACGAGCACGACGCCTACACCTGCCTGCGCAGCAAGGACTTCCGCGCCGATCTCGGCCGGCTGCCCCTGAACAAGACGAGGCTGGTGAACGTGGCGTTCCGCGAGGGCCGGCTGCCCCGGATCGAGCGCGACGACCTGCAGAGGCTCGGCGCCAAGGCCCTGGGCATCAGCGTGGTGCACTGCGGCCTCGAGGACGTGGACGCGGAGGCGTTCCGGGGCCTGGTCGAGCTGAGGGCGCTGATACTGCGCAGGAACGAGATCGCCAGCGTGAGGAGGGAGTGGTTCAAGGATCTCGGCAAATTGGGTATATCTACGTAGATAAATATATATATATATATATATATATATATATATATATATATAGTATCGTATAGAGCTTGATCGTTATTAGATTGAGATGATATACAATTGACGATCCTACCCTGGTCCAGAAAATTCTTCATTTTGTGCACGACGTTTCCGCCCACGTTAAATGGCCCCTCTTCAAGCAAATAAACGAATTACTATCGTAAGTAGTCAAGGTCTGCCGAAAACTTCTGGACCAATAATGCCGGCCAGTACTGTGTTATTGATACTCGCTTGAAAAGGGTGACGTTTTAGAATTTACGGTCGAACGGTCCTCGTTTTATCGACACTCCCGTAGAATCCTGAAATGTAAAAGCTATTGCGATTAGCAGGGGACGATCCGACCATTCGCGTCCCATTGAATTAAATCCAACGTTTCGAGCCGCTTCGATTAATCCTCGGCCGCCGAAAGAAAGCGGCTCGAAACGTTGGATTTAATTTCATGGGGGGTGGGGGGGGGTGAAAAGTTAAGTTGGCCGGAGACAGCAGTCGTCCTTTGCTAAACATAATTTTTCCTTCGGGATAGTTACTACTCGTAACAGTTCGGTATTTCAGATTCTACGGGAGTGATGATAAACAAATGATAGTCCGATTATGTCGACCTGAAAATTTTTTAATTTTACATTTAATATTGGTCAAAAAATTGCATTAAGTAAAGAATTTTCTAGACCAGCAGGAGACCATGAGTTTTGTATTTTCTTATATATTTATGTTTCTGTAGTTTATATCTATTATACATTGTTAGCTAAAGTCTTTAAATAATTGTTTTTAATTATTTTTTTTTTGTATCACACACACAAGAGACACCGTTCTATCAACTATATTTAACGTTAACATTTGATTCAATAATAAAAAACACACACACACACACGCACACAATTAACAATTGAACTTAACATATATAGATATTAGCTTTTTACTATCTCTCACTCTCTTCAACCCGAATTACGCAAACGAACAACTCTATCAAAAAATATATATATATGTACACATATTTGCATACAAGGCAAAAATAACTAACTGGGCCGCGCATTTATATTACCCAACCACCCCCCCTCCGGCCGGCGTCGCAGAGAGCCTCGACCTGAGCGGCAATAAGATTCGCAAATTCGAGCCCGCCATCTTCGAGCTGATACCCCTCGTCCAGGAGTTCGAGATCTCCGAGAATCGACTGGCCCGCTTCGACGTCGAGGCGATGAGGTCGAGGTGGCCGAGGCTGAAGAAGGTCGGCCTCCAGTGGAATCCTTACGAGCTCTGCCAGGGCGTGAGGATCATCGACTACTCGAACGCCCATCCGGACGTCGTGAAGAACTCGTACGCCTCGATTGACGGCATACGCGACACGGCGATCATCGTCAAGGAGTGCCAGTCGAGCGGCGCGGCCGACAAGCCGGAGTCGGCCGCGGAGCTGACGAGTTGCGTGCAGGCCAAGCTCGCCAAGGCGATCGAGAACCCGAAGATACTCGAGGGCGAGGCCGCGCTGAACAAGACGGCCGTGCGCTAAGTCGCCCTCCCGCGTATTAATATAGATAATTATATAAGTATGCTCATATTACGCATAATGGTAAAATTATAAATGATAATGTTTGTTATATTTATAAATATATATATATATATATATATATATATATATATATATATATATGTGTGTGCACGCACAAGTATTGTAGATGATACCTGAAATGATCTGAATAAATTTGTGTACAAATTATTTATAATATATTGTCATTTCATATATATATATACACACACGCATGCATACCTCCTGATAACTCCTTGAAATAAAGTCAAATTATCCGCTCTCAGTCGTGCGTACGTTGTCAAAATAAGAAAAATATTAATATATTAAATTATAGTAATCGAAAAATAATCATTCAAACACGAATAATATATATAGAAACAGTTAGAGAGAGAGAGAGAGAGAGAGAGAGAGAGAGAGAGAGAGAGAGAGTATCACAGAACGGACAAACGTACAATGAGAAAAATTTCATTCCGCATAATGACAAGTTTATACTATATATTTTGATCGAGACAAAATTATCGGTTATAAATTTTCATATATTAATTGCGTTAATTATATATGCATTATTTTAGATCATATTCGTTAATACTGCTTAAAGAATTAATAAAAAAAAACCACTGATATAAGAACTATTTTACGCATATTATGTATAACAGTATAATAGGACTATTGTCACCTTGTTGTGGCAAAAAATTTTTAATAATCGAACCAGTTTCTTTACGATTAAACCAAAGATCGAGACCTTTTCACGAGCTACCTTGCCGTTCATCAAAGCCTACTTCTGATAACCGAAGTTTTCATTATTAAATTCAACTTAAGAGACCTGAATTGCCAAATTACGCGTATTTGTTTCTTTTTTCGCGAATCCGAACATTTTCGCTGCACTGTGCCGATCGTTCAGTTTGACCTTGAACAACCAATCCGTGCCCTACAATCGCGACAATAGAGATATATATATATATATATATATATATATATATATATATACACGCATTGATCGTCAAAAGACCATAAACTGCCACACGTATCTCAATAGTATAATGATGAGCGACCGTACGTATTCGAAATTTTTCGATCGTTCTTCGTCTAATACGAGCACCTGGGTCAAACGCGACGGCCTCTCAAACGACAATAGAGTGCATATAGTACTCGGCGCAATTGAATCTCCTTGATTCAATCAGATACAATGAAAGCAAAGTAAAACTGATTTTCCCCTGATTGAGACCCACGTGCATCATATAGACATACACAATCACACACACACACACACAACACACACACACACACACACACACACACACACACCACACACACACACACACACACACACACACACACACACACACACACACACTATATATATATATATATGGATATAAGCATTATGCAGAAGAAGCTCATCCTTGATCGTATTATTCGCACTTGCGCTTGCACACATATGTATACATGTGCGATTGCTCCGCGCTGATCGCTGGTCAACGAGGGCAAATTAGAAGCATAAAGCCCCGTCCCTCCCCTACTCCACATATGTACGCGCGCGCGCGTGTGTCTGCGCGTGTGTGTAGATATAAATATGTACGCATGCACGTACGTATACGCGTCGAATAAGGGAACGCCTCCAGCACCCTCGGCCCGTCCCGCGTCGCGCCGCGCGCCATATAAGAACGCGCTCGCCTCCGCGCTCGCGGTCACACACGCACGCGCGCCGCACTACGTCAACGAGGAGGAGGACGACGACGCGGACGAGGACGAGGACGAGGACGACGACGACGACGACGACGCCGCCGCCGCCGCCGCACCACCGCGCCACCCCCCAGAGCCGGCCGACCGCGATGGCCCGGGACGCCGCCGCGCTGCTGGCCGCCCTCGCGGCCCTCGCCGCCTGCGCGGGCCTCGCGCCCCGCGCCGAGGGCTTCTGCTATCGCAAGAGCCCGCCCAAGTCGCAGGAGAGCGCGGAGCTGCTGCTGCAGCCGGCCAACTACTCGATCTGGGTGTGCGTCCAGTCCGCGGACCTCGGGGCCGATCTCGAGAGGGCGCCGCGGCCGAACGTCAGCCAGGTCTGGATCTCGATGACGAGCGAGGAGAGGCTGGTGGCCGGGGCGTTCGCCAAGTTCGGCGACAGGCTCACCAAGATCGGGATCTGGAACAGCGGGATCCGGGAGATCGAGGACGGCGCGTTCAAGGGTAAATGACGCGTTCGACGCGATGTTGTTGCGCCTATGCCCGTGATGCGCGCCGATCAACTTTTTTTTCCTCTCTCTTTTTTTTCTTTCTTTGACGACAAACGTGTCGATATGATATGTAGTCGCTGAAACAAAATCTTAAATAAATTGTTTCGAGCGATCTCTATGCGTGGCCGGTTTGTCGAAATACAACTGTCGGCGTTCGGATCATCCACAAAGATCCCTTTCGACGCATGTAAATGATTGTATACACGTTTAATGTATGCGACGACTTCGTTTACCTTTCGTCGTCCTCGCGTGGCTGCTACACTGTCACAAGTTAATTTTCATTGTAGAATTGACACTTCTCTGCGTTTGACTCCGACGATTGCATCGTTGTATATATTAAACGTAAGTACACGTATACTAATTTACATGACCTGAAAAGGGCCTTTGTGAAAGGTTGAGGCTTTGACAGTTTTTTTAAACTGGCTTCTATGGATTATCCGAAACTATTTATTTAATATCCCTTATCTTTGCTTCATGCACAAAATAATATCACAAACAGAGTTGCGCATATTTAATGAGCGCACGAGCAACGACCGTGCCTTTGAGCCTACAGCTCAATTATACGAATTTCCGGTTTTATTTTACGGATATCAAAGCAATTTTCTACTTTTACGGATCACAGTGCGACAATGTAATTGCGGTTCTAACTCGTTACCGTTTCCGTACCGCTTATTTCAATTTCTTGCGCGTGCGCAACATGGGACCGAAAAATAATTAAGCTCGTAATGATAAATCTCGTGTCTCGTAGTCAACCGAGCCAAATTCCTATCGCCACTGACGAATGGCAACAGGACGCGTATTTTTCAAATTTCAAAAAAATTTGATAATAATTTTTTTCGCAACAAACCGACCATTTTCAGAAACTTGATGAAGAATATTACGATCCTTGAATTGTTAAAAAAAAAAAAAAAAATTATCACACTCAAATTGTAACGATTAATTAAAAAGAAAATATAAATGGAAGAAATTTATATGGAAATCCGAGAAGGTAATAAAAAGTTAAGTAAAGATACATTTCACCATTAGGTCTGAAGGAGCTGAAGGCCCTCGAGCTGGCGAGGAACGAGCTAACCGCGGTGAAGGCCGCCTGGTTCCGCGACACCTCCAAGCTCCTCGAGCTCAACCTTGCCAACAATCGCATCCGCAGCCTCGAGATCGAGTTCCTCGGCCTGCTGCCCGCCCTCGTCAGTCTCGATCTGCGGGGCAACGAGCTCGCCGAGCTGCCCGCGGACTACGCGAAACGCCTGCCGGCAGGCCTGCGCCGCCTCAGCCTCTACAACAATCCCCTCAATTACAGGCAGAGCCTCGAGGCGGCCGAGTGGAGCCGGGCGAACAACGGCCGCGACGACAAGACCGCCGAGCTCAAGCTCAAGCAGCTCAGGTACGTGTTCAACGTGACGGCCGGCTGCCTGCAGAGGCCCGGTACGGATGAGCGCGGCAACGAGGCGGTCGACCGCTGCGCCGAGGAGAGGATGAGCAGGGACCTCGAGCTGATGGCCGGCGGCACCAACGCGACCCTCGGCCAGAATCAGGCGTAGAGTGGGCTGGGAGGGGCGATAGTACGTAGATAGGGCCCACTACCCCCCCCAACCCCCCAACCCCGTCCCTCCGACACGCTTTGTACTGTATCGTCCTTATATAGATATATCTGTTGTATACGTAAAATGGCTTTGTGTTCCCCCCCCCCACTCCCCGTCTCGAACAATACGGATGAATATGTCGCTCGACGATATGTAACGTAGAGTGCGCAAGTCGTAGTTTGCACGCAGGTATGCGAATGCTGTATTGGGACTCGAGAGTTTTTTTTTTTTTTTTTTGGTTATCGTTTGTTTCTTCCCTTTGCTCGCTGCCAAACATTTCTTGCGTATTGCACGTTATAAGAGGGATGTATGTGTAGGAAGTTCAATCGACCGATGATTGTAATGACGTAATGATGTAATGGAGAATAAGAAATTTAATAAAATAATTATTATATATAATTTAATGAATAATGCAATACAATTTATTTATTATACACTTAGCTACAATTATTCCATTTTCTCTACATTTATCCATATATCAATTTCTAAATTTGCACATTATCTTAAAAGTGTAAATTGTTAAAAATTAGATTTTACGGGATCTTTTACGGAATTGTGAAAATTATATTTTTCGTAAATACGTGTCAATCTTTATAAATGATTGAGACAATATAAATATGTGTATAATTAGATGTAGTCTAATTCTTAAACTTTATTATATATAAATAAATGTAGTGACCTGAGTAAATTAATAAAATACATAATTACAGATTAAATTTTTAAAAATAAAAATAATATGCAATTTTGTTAAAAATCACTCGCATATTGAAAATTATGAAGAAAAATTGCTTTAAGACCAACAAATCCACAATTTTGAAGAAGAATATTCTTTAAAAATTAACTAATATCCGCAATAACAGAAAACGTTTTTTATGAACAGATCGACAATCTGAAAAATATTTTATATATATATATATATATATATATATATATATATATATATATATACATACATAGGAAATTATAAAACTATTATATAATTTCTTCTTTCAAATAAAGCAATCTGTCAATATAAAGTATTCTTTCAAATAATAAATTTCGCAAATAACATAACAAAAAATGTATATAACATTCCATCACTATCAATTAAGTTCATCGTCGCAGTACAAATGGCTATCTGTATTTCTTCGTTCGAATACAATCTAAAAGTATATATAACGATCCTCGTAATTATTAACTCCGTGGGTAGCTCCCTTCAATATCCACGTCCAGCCTTCGAATTCATATTCATTATATTGCATGTATGCTTTTAATCCATAGACACGGCCTTCTTTGTTTGTATAAATCAAACCGAGATAATAACTTACACAATTTGAAATCTCTTTTTTGAGCAACATTTGGCTTATATATATATATAGATGTAGAAAATGCGGATTCGACAGAAAAATGTCTCGGAGAAAGGAATGCTTTTTCAGTTTTTACAACACGATATATGATACATTGTAATTGTTGTGATAAAGATTTTCTTAGAACCTAGATATATATATATATATATATATATATATATATATATATATATATATATATATTAATAAAGACTTATTTTATAATTCTTCACGCAAAGAAATATCGCAACTCCATGTACACTGTATAAGGCTTGCGCTTTACCATCTTCGCCCATTGCTAGAACACGGTTTGGATAATCTGGCGCTTCTTGCAAATCAGCTCTTCCACCATTATCATCAGCACGCGTAGGATCAACTATCGGAATTGAAGAAAAAACTATATGCAAGCCCCATCATGCGTCGGAATTGGAAATCTTCTATATATTTCGTCTCACAAACTATATATAGAAGAATAAAATAAATTTGTTCTACATTACCATCTACGACAGGCATACGATTCGCCTCTCAATTGTCAAATACAGCTCGAACAAGAATAATGCATTAAAAGAACTGCTATGAAATTTCCTAGAGCTTATTCAATTTCAATCAAAGCCAATTCATTTTTAATCCGACACGTGGACAATTTTTAAGATATTTCGAAAAAGACGAGAAGTTCTCGATAATTCTCCTCGGATTCTTAATTTAGCCTTAAGTTTAAATTGCGAATATGGTACTTTGTGATTCTATCCCTAAACCTGGCAATCCATTATCGCGCTTCGTAATGATGTATCTTTGCCTGCGCCGGGTCTAAAATGCAGGATATACAATTAGCGAACGGAACGACAAGGGAATTATAGACGACTGAATTATATCAGTATCGCCAAACGTATATTATCGATATTTCGAATTTCTTCGATATGGGGTGGCCATTGTTTCATTTCAAAATCTCTAAAATTTGCTCTGTGACGCACAGCTGTTCGGTTCATTTGTGAAAAAAAAAACACATACTCTACGATACCATTCTAATGTATTCAGTACACACTGTCTAATGTTAATAATAAACTCGGCACATTGTGTTTTTTGTTTTTGCCAAACGCTATATTTTCATCGATTCTGGTTATCGACTTCTGAATGGCATCTATTGCGAAACTAATGTTTCCCATATCACATGTATCCCTCTTCCCTGAGAAATCCTTTATTCGATGCGAGCCTGAAATTGGTGGTTTTTGTTTTGTTGGTTAATTTTAAACAGCTTAGTTCAGTTCAGATTAGTTCCTGAGGATGAACCGAAGCGGTTCGAAACGTCGGACAAGAAGGTGATCCTAAATTTAATGCGGTGGGGGCAGTCAGGTTATCCTTTACTAATATAGAATAAGTATTTTTATTATTTTTTATTTTACTTATTAATTTTATTTTTATTTTTAATTTTCTGATATAATTTATTGTAGTAATAGGTGTTATTTCAGATTCTACGGGGGTGAATATAAACAAGGACAGCCTGACTGTCATTATTTTAACTAATGTATTATGTTATAGAGACTGTAAAACGATAAAAATATTTATTAATTTAATTTTAAACAGCGGAACAGGAAACACGAATCCCGAATACTTGTGACGCGTTGCTATATATATATATATATATATATATATATATATATATATATATATATATATATATATATGCGTATTTAGCGCAAATAGCGGTGAAAGCAGCTGATTTGTTCGATGAGTTAAAAGTTGACGAATCCATGCGCGTTACGTTCTGTCTTTCCATCATGTTTGAACTGCGACGCTGTTCATCAGTTCATATAGTGCAACTCGTTGAATAATTAGTTACAATTATATATATATATATATATATATATATATATATATATATATATATATATATATATATAGCTGTATAAGTCTTTTTATAGGCTTGGGTAAGCTCAATAAAAAAAAAAAATCTATACATATATATATATATATATATATATATATATATATATATATTGTAATATATAATAATAATAATAATAATAATAATAATAATAATAATAATAATATAAATCGGTTAAATAATTTATATAAACATGAATTTCACTTTAAGAATTTGATGACTTTATTAATTTTCTCATAAAAGGCCTACTTTTAGTTGATTATCAATATATTAACTATTAATATACGAATTAAGTATTAACTATCAATATACGAATTTCTATCTTCTAATAATCTAATAATCTTCTAATTCTAACAATAATTATTCATATAGAATTTAAAACGCTTATACAAGTCAGTTGAGATAGTTGAAAGCAGTCTCTCTTGAATATATAATGGCGGTAAATAAACGACAAATCTGCGCAAGTAGTAAGTAACGGACATATAGGCAGACCAGTAAATAAACAACCAATCTATATAAGTAGTAACAGCCCGATGGACACTGCTTTAGCAAGATCGCAATGACTATGCTGAATATGAACGTATCATATGAAACTTAAAAATATTTTTAATCGAATCGAATATCGGATATAAAATTTTTGTATTATATTCTATTTTAACATTGCTTATATCAGATTGACTAATTGAATTACTATTTTACTGATTACGAATGCGTATCGTTTAAAAAAATAATGGTTCTCTATATAAATGCTCTTCATCTAATATCTTTACATTATCAAAATCAATTGCACGAGTTTTATTTTCCTTTTACGCGTGTTTATCAAACAAATATTGATCTTTTACATTTTACATCACCTTGTCGTTCACATAGGCAATGTCACGCAAATAATGTAACAATAGAATATAGAACTTTTATACCGAATATGTAATTCGATTGAAAATATCATTAAATTTCAAAGAATTTGTTCATATTCAAAGTCGTCGTTATTGTTCTATTTATCTTCCTGAGTTTTATAGCGGTGTCTGGGCGTCTGTTACTACTTGCGCAGGTTTGTCGTTTATTTACCGACGTTATATATTCAAGAGAGACTGCGTTCACTCTCCATGATAATTGATGACAAGCATAGTTCGTACGTACAACTATTTATATTTCAACTTCTACCTGATTTATGAGTGTTTTAAATTATATATATAAATATATATTTCTTGTCATTTATAACATTATACATTGATAAAAATTGTCGTTACAACAATTACAGTTGTATTGTTACAGTTTTGCCTTGAGAAGGGGTCAAAATATAATAAAGCGACCCAAAAAATTGGGATCAAATATTAGTAAACTTTTTTTTTAACTTAATTAATTAATTAACTTTTAATTAACTTTTTATAATAAAACAAATTATCTCGCAAATTCATTAGCAGCCAGGCCATCATAGCAGCCAGAAATTAGTATTCAAAGTATTATTAAAAAGCTGTCAATAAATTCAAATATAAAATAACCTATAAATATGGTAGAAAATAACATTCACTTAAAAGTCATTAAGTACCCGAAATTATATTATAATGTCTCCATCAAATTTTTATTTATTGATTTAATAAAAAGGCTGAAAATATATAATGCATAAAACCAATGCATAAAGTCATTGTTTTAATTTTTTTTACTTTACGAAATTTGATTTCCGCATAAAAGCTCGCGCGCTGTTTTCTAGCTCCACGTGGTCTATCCGACTTCCAACACCTGCTCTGCCTATACTGGCTACGCCTTTGTGTCGACTGCAAGTATTTTTCAATATCGGATGTATATCTGACGTTTCAACTTCTCAATACACATCAATTATTATAACTCACTTGTTTGTTAATATACAGATCAATGAGAGAAATTCTAATATTTTTTAATGAAATAAAATCACGTTCAGCGCGTCCTATTTCATGTTGAAAACAGCTAAATAGTCTGAAGCAAGAAAAAAATATTTATTTCTGACTAAACTTTATCGAAAATTAAAAAAAATTTCGATCATTGTATTGGTTAACTATGAGGGATTATAAGAGCAATTTAACTAAAACAGAAATACAGTGCATAAACATATATAGAAGTGTATAATCATGTTATTTAATTTTTTTTTATTAGTAGAAGTGGTTTTACAAGTACAATTATAGTAGCATATTTGTAATTAATATTTCTGATTTTACTCTGAAAAAAATTGAGTACTTTTTGAATTTACTGTTTTATTGTATTGTATTTTCAACCAAATTTACAATATTTTTCTACTTTTAATAAGTTGTTTAAGGAACTACTTATTACTAATACTGATATATGTCAATTTCTAGATATAGCCTCTAATTATAGAATAATCTCAGAATAATTTCTATCAAACTTTCACCGCGCCATTTAAAAAGATTTTATGTAAATCTTTTAATTCTAAATATATTTTAAGATTAAATTAGTTTATTAAATATAGGATGCGAAAATATTGCCATTTCAATAGCATGAAATCTAAAGTGTCACGTGAAAGCGTCGTTACATTAAAAAAATGCAAGTATGTATGAATTTAGTGAATATTAACTTCGATAATTACTGCAAGGAAGTTGGAACAAGTTCTTACTATCGCTATATATATATATATATATATATATATATATATATATATATATATATATATATATATATATATATATATATAGTGATGCACTCCATTAGCGGTCAATATGAAATCGTTACATTCACTGCCAAAGGTATATATATAAAACGAGTTTGAATATTGGAAAACTCAATAGTTCGTTACAATCCGCCCGCGTGTGAAATCTGCGTTATATCTCCATCGCGCATCTTATAAATCTAACCAAATATATATATATATACATATAAGTGACGAATTATACGTACATACCTAGTTTATTTTCACATAGTCGTTTAAATAAAAAGAACAATGAAAATTTCAATCATTTTCACAATTCTAATGTTATTATTATCGGTGGTCGCAGCTGGTCGAATTCGACCAAGACCGAGACCCGAGCCCGGATCTCCAGTATCATCGGTAAATTGCTAAAAACTCGTATATCAATTCTGAAATATATGGTATTTACAAAAGAAAATGTCTAAATTATATATTTAAAAAATCATTGACAATACCTTGTTTTGTGCACGTATATAGCGACCAAAGCCTCCAATGCCTCATCGCCCAAGTAATAATCGTCCCGTGAGTAAATTTTGATTTAAAATTTTTAATAATATATATATATATATATATATATATATATATATATATATATATATATAAATTTATTATATACGCAGTGTTTAATTAAAAAATTAGTTCTTTCCTTTGAAATTGAAAATAATAAAATCGTTGTATTTCTTTCATTTCTTTTAGCGGCATAAACGTACAGCAAGAATGCGGCCATTTATAATGAAAACTTATAGAAAATAAATTTAAACTTTAACAAATTTACAATATTATAGATTTAAGTACATTTGTAATTATACACATTATAAAGATAATAAATAATATTGAAGTCACTTTTATATTTACAATAATATAATATTTTTTATTAATGTTTTAATTCACGCATCATTATATTATATACAAACGATATATTAAAAATATAAACGTAAATGGGATATTAGTTTATAAATCAATGATTATGTATAAGTAGAATCTGTATTTTAAAGGGGCCTGAAACGATCACAGGTACTTGCGTAGTGAAAATTTCTGTAAAACCGGGTGGAAATAAGAAGCCTCAGCAGCATCAAAAACCCACAGAACAAGATCCCGCTTCGTCTGCAAGTGCGTTCCATATATATATATATTTTTTCAATAATACGTTAAAATACTTTCAGTTTAAAAAAACAAATGCAATTTTCAATAATCATGTACTTAAACACATATATTTTCATTTAATTCCAGGGCCTAAAAAGAAAAAGAGTTCAATCACTGGCTCAAAATTACAGAATCAAATTTAACCTGCTGATCAAAATTTGGCAGTTATATATATAATTATAAAAAAATATCTATGTGCATCTATAAAATTATAGAATATATATATATATTTATTTATTATAAGTTTTATTTAATAATATTTACATAATTAATGACGAATAATAATGAATTTTATTTATATTGTTTTATTAATAATTTACTCGAGAGAAATTGATTTTGTGTTAATTGTGATAAAAAAACTTTTACTACTGTTAAGATAAATCAAATATATAAAGATTAAATTAAGTGAGGTTATAGATGATCAGAAAGGTAGCTTACATTCTAGTTTTTCAACGTTTCCGTGGTGTAGTGGTTATCACATCCGCCTAACACGCGGAAGGTCCCCGGTTCGATCCCGGGCGGAAACATTTTTTTTATTATTTAATTATTCACAAAAATTTTGAATTTAATTGTATTTTAAATAATTTCCTACATTCTGTTTAAGACTTGTTAAAAAAAAAAATTATAATTAATATATATTTAAAAAAGTATATAATTTAAGAATTATAATTATCTTAGAAAAATATTACGTAAAAACTTTGTTTTGTCATTATTTAATTGTTAATAATTTATATTTTAAAAATATACATATGTATACAAAAGTTTGTTCCATTAGTCCATCGAAACTACAACAGGTGCTTCATCATCTTCCTCTTCGTGCAAATTCCTAAAATCCCACAAAAATTTTTCTGTAAGCCTGTCTTTCATTCTAACAGCTGAACATTTTAACTGATCATCGACATTTGTATTAGATTCTATATTGGCAAATAATTTACGCAAGTTATGGTAAACAAAATTGTTACTAGCAACAATATCACATAGAACTTCTTCTGGAACATAAGATAACTGAATTTCTAGGATTTTTAAGAATTCAATATATATACTTCTTCGTAATGGTATTGATGAATCTGCTTTACAAAACAACGAAACAAGACCTTTCCAATGTTCAAAAGCTTCTAAACTTTGCCCAGCTAAGAAGCATACAAATGATAATTGTAATTCACCAATGATTTCCATAGGACTGTATGAAAGAAAATTATATGTAGTTTATAAATAAATTAAAAAATATGTTAAGCAACTGTTCTTATAAACATTTAATTACTCTTTTAATGTATTAAGCATCAAATTTAAGGCGTAACTAGTGTCTAATGAATGCCTTGTAACTTCAGCAGGAGTAGCATCATCAGGGTAGAACTTTTCTGGTAACTCAGTCAATCGAAGTTCTGTCCCTGGTTTCGGTTTGAGATCTGGTAACAACTCTTTTTCTTTTTCCTCTAAAGTAAGTCCAGCTCCTCGTTTCCTTTTTCTGCTTACATTTAATCCTCTTGGTCTTGACGCATCGTCATAATTTATTAATTCCAATGCCGAATACACAAAACTAAATAAAATTATTAGATAAATGTTTAGAAATAATGAAACATATGACAAATAAGAATTGAACAAAGGTAGATGCTTATTTATATATGTACATACCCACATTCTGGTGTACATCGTTCCATAATTGAATTATCAATTTTGTTTGTAAGATCTTTCCATTGTTCCCACATATCATAAGGATAACATCCTAAATATCTATCAAGCTCCTTTATATTATATTTTAATCTTTCAATTATTTCATCAGATACACCTGTCAAATATTTGGTAATATAATTAGATCAAAATTGCATTTTTAAATTTTGTACAACAATTCTCAAAATTCTATTTTAAATAAATACTTACATTCCGAACTAATATCTTCAAGTTTGTGATCCCATTTCTTAACGAGAAATTCAGATCTACTAAAATTATAAAAAAATCCAACTCTTGGTGCTGATTCACCAAATTCATCTGTAGCACTAAAATTTGTTAAAAATTAAAAAATTAATAATTTTTTATTACATCACTCTTAAATTTCATTTTAAATAGTTAACCTATAATGAATAAAATGAAAACCAGGAGGAATCATCTTTACTCCTTTGAAATTTTCACCACTTTGCCATGATTTGATATCAATGCCAAAATCAGTTCCAATAGGCACGTCTAAAAGAACGAGTGTACCTCCTTCAGTCAATAAATATTTGGCAAGATCTTGACTCATTTCAATACCACTTGCCATTTTGTTTACTTATACTTTAAAACATAACATTAACAACTTGTAATATATAAAGGATTAAAGAACACTTGATTGAATAAAACCATTGCTTTTATTCTTAAATATGATATTACTTCTACTTATGAAAACGCAATTATTAACAAAGTTAATCAAACAAATATTAAATACATATCAAAATATATTATAATAATGAAAAGAATTTGATCCCAATCACAAATCACATGATTTAATTAATACTCCAATCGAATGAATGATCTACGATCTACGACTCTTACAATTCCTACGAATGACAGGCCAGCTACTGCCAGACTACCTGCTCTCTGATCCTGTTTATGACACTATTTTATGAGCTACCTGGAGCTACTATGTTGTGAGCGTAGTTGAGATATGAGATATGAGCCAAGTTATATTATGACATTATGAGTATTACAAATGACTACTTTGAAAGGGACGGAGAAAGATAAAAAAACCAGCAGTCCAGTTCTCCCTCGCTTCCTCGATTCCTCGTCCTCGTGAAATATAAATATAAAAGTATATTACTTGACACTCAGTAGATTACTACCGTAATCGATACATAATATAGATAACAGATATAATATAATACCGTAGACATTTACTTCTGTATTTTTCGACATTAAGCGGGATTTTTTCAATTTAATAACTAAACCTCTTATTTTATTCGAAAAAAATTTGAATTTGATAAAACAACTGTAAAAATTATATGTATTATTATCTGTTATACATTTATTAAAGAAGATTCATGGATTTTAATATTGAATGTGCAGTTTCTACACAATTTTTTAAAATTAAAATACAATCTTTTTCCGTGGAAGGTAATGGAAACTCAGAACAAGGAACCCAAATTCGGGAATTATCATTTAGTACCTTTAAATATACGGGCTGTGAAAAAAATAGATCTTCTGGAAGATCAAATGTTCCTAAAAACAAACAGTAATATGGCAAATAAAGTTAATTGTAAAGCACATAAGAAATAAGAAGTACCGTCAGACGCTATTCCCAATGTAATAATGTCATTTCCAATATCTGTATCTTCTTGGTACCATAGTTTTAACAGATCACAGAGAGCCTTACATTTTTGAAAATCTTCAGAACGGCCAACTTGATACAAGCATGTTGACTATTATAGACAATAAGTATATTTTTATATAATAATTAGTATTATATTAGATAATATTACATTTATATTAATAATAAACCTTTCGTTTAGCAAGAATTTCATAAGGATTTTTATTAAAAGATAAATATAAAAGCCACCTTAATTCTGGATATTTTACTCCTAAAGAAAGATTGGAATATTTATATGATCTTAAAGCTCGTTTGTTAGGGATATAAATAGAACTTTTCTGAATTGAATGATAAATATCTACATATTGACTTATTCCTGGAAGATAAAAATTGAATATTAATAACAAACACAAAATTTATTTCATTTACATATATACCTAAAAAACCCCATATTGGAGGACAACTAATCCCTTTAATATCTACATTTAGTGATTTCATAAAATCATACATCATTTCTAATCCATAGTGTGCACTGACTGCAACAATTTGATTTTTATTAATTTTTGGTACCTCCTTTGCTATTATATTAGCGCAAAAACAAGTAGGTCCCATAGAGCAAAAGATAATTTTCATATATGATGGAGCATAAATATTAATCTGTTCAGCAACTTCTTTAGTGGCCTCATAATTTCTTTGCAACCAACTGCTTGTAGATTCTTGATCTTCCCTATGTATTAATATTATTCTACTTAAATTCCCAACAATAAAACTTATATTCAAATCTGGATAAATCAAATTTAAAAAACCTGTTTATGTGGTCCAAAATTATTAAAAGATCACAAAATTCCAATCCATCGGATAAGCTATCCAATATTTGAACAGATAATAAATCGTCACCAATAGCTATAGAGTCTTTCTCTATATCTTTGATTTTAAAAAAATGTCCAGGTGTGTCATAGAGACTTACTATCAGGCCATTTTTACTAATTTCTTTTAAAGTTGCAAACTGTGCTACCAAGTCTGGGCAAACAGATCGACCTGCACCTGATATTGTAATACGCAAAGCTCCAGATGTGATATTCTTTGATTTATTTTTCAAATATTGTTTGTCAGCCTTTAAATATTTTAAATATTCACTTATGAAATGTAAATTTAATTTTAATAATGCTTTGCAATATCTTAATCATTATACCAATAAATAATCTAAATCTAAATTCTTTTGTTCCGTATCGGAAAGCATGATATCAATACCATAATAATCATTTATAAACTTTTTAAAGTCAGAATTTCCACCTATATAAGTAGGTTTGGTACCGCATAATTCAATTTCACGCCATATTAAAGGAGAATCAACATGTGCCCATCCATTTTCATTACACTTCTTGTCAAGCCAGTCCTAATAACATTTTTACAAATTATTTTTTTATTTTAATTCAATGGAGTTTAAATCTTATATTACTTTCCAATCAGAAGGCTCTTTTGTGATTCTTTTAACAGCAAAGTTCGGTAATAAACTAGACAGATTTTCAGCAATGAAACATGCATAATTAAAGGTACTATCTTCAAAAATACCAGCTATTACAGTGACAACCTTATTTAAATTCATTATACTTGTACAATGTTAAATTTACATTCATGCGCATGTATATATCTGATGTTTATCAATAAAATAAAAGTGAAGTTAGGAGCTTTATAAAAATGGATATTCATTTATTACTAATTTGGATAATAATTTATACTTTAGAGATTCTTATTTACAATTTCATAAATTACATTTTACATTTTTATTGTACTAAACATTTTTTAATTCAATATTTATAGATATACATCTCTTTTAAAAATAGAATCTATCTAATATATAAAAGTAAAATACTGAAGATATCTTTAATTAGAAAGTGTAACTATTCAAGGCCCTTATCATTAAAAAAATAGAAAAGTTGTACATCCTTCAAAGTTTTATATCTTGGAAATAATATTAGTTTAAAACTATGTGCAAAAGTTTATCAAACTTTGAAAGAACATTAATGTAACCTAATCAAATCTATAATCAAATTAATTATATTGAACAACAAATTTCTTTCATTCTCATAAGAATTTATTTTAAATTCAAATTGAGAGAAGTTTAAAATAGGCTTCCAAAACTTGATATAGAATTTTAAATCAATATCATCTGCAAGTCGTTAAAATTTAAGAATGTAGAACTTTTCTTTAGTATTTCAACTGGGGAATTCAAATAGGGAATACATCCTAATTATAAATTTAGTGTAAAAAATATTAATCAAATTGTATGAAATTAATTAAAAAAGGAATTATACATTTTTAAAAAATAACTAAGAAATTATTAAAGATTAAAACAAAAATAAACTTATACTTATATTATTTTAAAAATAAATTAAAAAATTAAAATAAATAATTAGTCTTCACAATCTGAGATTTCTGGAAGTTGAACATCACTTAAATTTAGCAGTGGAGATGAAATTTCGTTTCTAATTTCAAATGAATCAATTTCAGCATCTGAATTAAATAAAACCAAATTAATATGTATACATGTATTATACTGTGTTTCAAAATTGTCTGAACATCCATAGAGAATCACTGTCATTAGTATTCTAAGACCAACAGAATTTAGCTGAAAAAATTTTGGAAACTGAATTTTTGAAATAGTATAAGACAAAAATCATATATAAAACTCAAGTAAGCAGTTGCCATCACTATGAAATGAAAACATATTAAAGAAATTAATCAGAATCAAAAAGTTTTCAACTGCATATACTGCTCACCATGGTTTTGACCTGTATGAGTATAATCTTATCTCTCCCTTATGTTTACTTAGCTCTCCCTACTTACTTTAAAGTGCTTTTAATTTAATAATTGCATTTGCTACTTAGCCAAGATTTATATACAATTTTCAGATTGTTCATTCTTTAAAGTCAGCCTCTGTAATTTTTTTAAGATAACTATTGAACTTAAAATATCAAGCATAACACCGCTCTGTATAGTTTTTCAGTCATCTTTGAAACACCCTTTATAATGTCGGTCTAAGTATAACTCAGAATTCTTTAGAAATGACCTTACCAGAAATAAATCCTTCGTCTTCAAGTGATATTATTGATTCATCATTTTTTCTAATAGATCTCAACCAAGCACGTTCTTCATTAAACACTTTTTCCGTTTCTTCTGCTAATTATTTCATTTATTGCATAAATTAAAATAAATTTTTAATCTAAATCTCATTACTATTTATAAATAATTAAATGCATGTTTACTTACACATGTATTTTGAGTGATCAAAATAATATGAAAGTTTTTCTGGTTGAGGATATTTTAATTCTTTTGGTATTTTTGGTTTTATAAATACAAAGTCATCTCCAACATTTTGCATTATTGGAGACAATATTTTTGGAGACAATTTTTTTGGACTAATTTTTGATTTATTCTGTATAAATAAAATTTTTTAATACCATAATATAAATTATCAGAATACATTTTATTAATTTGAAAAATATTAAAAATTTATAATTTATTAAAATAATAATTACCTTCGGTGTTTTCATTTTAAATGGTGACAGAAGTTGTTTGTTAGAAGTTATTTGCTTATCTTTTAAATTAGATTTGATAGATCCAACATTATTTAAAGCAGATACATTGAGATCGGATTTGGAACGAATTGATAGACCTTTTGGTTTATTATGTAGTTGAGTAAAGATTTTAGTAGACACGAGTTCAGCATTGTCAACAGATTTTAGTCTTGATGATTTAGAAGCTTGGGAATTTTCTTTACCTAGATTATTTTAATTTTTAATAGAAATTTGTTATTTATGTTTTCTATGATTATATAAAGATTTATTAGCATAGTATATAACATACCAATATGTGAAGATACGGAAAAACTGTTTTCTACTTCGTTGAATATTCCAAAAAGTCCAGCCATTTTTTATAATTAATTCAATATTAACATCAAAGTATAAACGTATTATTTTATTTCAAATACAAAAATTAATATTTAAAACACTTTGTGTTTTAAATACAACAGTCTTAATTAAAGAAAACTAAAAATGATTATGAATAAACTATATCACTTCACATTTCGCACTAACTTTAATTTTGTTGGTGTTCATCGGTTAAAATTTAAACTATCCAATTAAATGATCTCTAATTAACCTTATAAATATGGGCTTTAACCGAAAATACTGAAATAAAGTGAACTCAGCTGAAAGTGGTTTGAAAATGTAAACAAACTATTTCCAGATGAGCAAAAGGTTAACTAAAAGTACTCGAAAAGGCAACGTTTTAAGGTTATTTTCGTAAATTTATGTCAACTGGTCTAGAACTAGAGATGGATGAAGCTAGCTGAAGGCTGGAAGCTGGAACAGGCTGAATTTTAATCATGGCTGACCGCTCAAGCGCTAAATCTAAAACTGAAATGCTGAAAGCTGATGAACAAGCCCTTGAAACCGTGACTTAAAACGTGGCTGCTAAAACAGCGTTCTGAAACTTTATTAGCATTAAAAAAATAAATAATAACTATACGAAATATCCCTTTGATTATTTTTTTTATTTAATTGTTATACTTATATATATTGTTCATTATAGTTATAACTATAACGAACAATCTGAAGTAAATATATATTTTTTTTTTAATTTAAACCATTTCAACTCTATTGAGAGTTATATAGAAAATAATTTAGGTTTATTTTAATAAAATGCCAAAGTAAAAACGCATATGCATAGGTAAGAATAATACTGAAAACAAATTTGATTGAAAAATCATAATTATTGCAAAAGGGCGGTTATACGATCGGAACCAGGATCCAATCAAAGACCACATCAGGATATTCTTGATTTCTTATCGAAATTTATCGAAATTTAAATAATTTACTTTTACTCATTTTTAAAATGTTCACTACAGACATTCGTAATAAATTGTCAATTGGTCGATAATAAAAATATATAGCGTTAAATTTTTTTTCCCGTTATTTCAAAGTTATATAAACAAAGGTCTAAAAATGTTGCATTTATCATTTAAAATATTAGATATTATGGATTTAATCAAAAACTTAACTGAAGAATTGAATAATTAAATTAGTTTAAATTAGTTTAAGTGATAAAATATCCTCAAATATTATAGGTATCAGTAAATTATAAATAAATTTATAAATTAAAATAACTAGAAAACTTCTTTAACTTTTCACCTCAATTTTATTATTATTATGTTCAAAGTAATAAATATCAATTTTATAATACTTTAAGGTGTAGTCAATATCGTTATTGTAAAAGAAAACATATTTAATTATAACAAAGTATTCATTATTACACCTCACCTTTTTTGTTTTTAGATCTTTTATATACTTTTTGGAAATTTACTACAGGCTGTTACTCAGTAAAAAGACGCTACTCTGCAAAGTAGAATAAACTTTTACGAATACATGGTCACAAAAATGATATAGTAACTAATTACTGAAGGAATGTGTGGTTCAATTTAAAAATTCGAATATTCAGAATGGAACAGCCAAAGATTCTAGTATGTAAAATTGTTTTGAATCGTCGCTGCTACCGTTTATACTCCTTTAGTTGTTTATACATATACGTATTACGTATGCTACACTTCGTCCATGATCTATACTGAGTGAAATTCGCAGAACTTTTATAACACTAAATTGTTTATTGGATATAACAAATTGCTTTAGAATGAATGAACTTTTTAATTGCAAGTGCTATAAAATAAAAAATGCTTAGAAACTTACTTTTTTAATGCAATAATTTGAGAATCATATAAAATATTCATCTTATTAATATGAGATTTTAAGGATCTTTGAGATGTCAATCAAGTTATTGTTTTAATATTGATAATGAGGAATTACATACTTATAACAAAAATTTGTTGACATTAGACATTAGATATGTTATTAGTAATTCCAAAAATTAAATGATGAAAAAGTTTGAAAGCACTGGCTATGTACAAAAATCTATAGTTTAAAAGGTTATTTTTTCTTCTTGTAATATACATATGGGCAGCACCGTAAAGATGCTCCAAATATTTAGCATTCATATTATCATTCTTACAAAAAGGCACTTATCTCATATATACGCATGGTGCTGCAACTATTTGTTTAATTTTGTCAACTTTTTCCTTCGCTTCATACAATATTCACTTTTACATTATCCAGTACTTGAGTACAATTGATTAATTTTAATGAAAATAAAATATCAACTATTTTACAATGTGCAGTAGAAAGCTAGAGATTGTAAACGCTCAATATAACAAAATTTAACTTTGGAAGCATTATTTACAAAAACGTACCACTTTAGTAATAGCTTTGATATTATATCAACAACGGTTTCTGTTTTAATCGACAGATGATAGTAAAATTGCTTTATCTCAGATATAGTAATTACTTTATATGATTATTATTATTCACTTCCAAAATTTAAACTTTCTTTTAATTATAAGAGAACATGAATATATACAGCGCAGGATTTTACAGACGGTGCTTTAACATAATTTTAAGTAACTACAAAAGTCTTAAGCATAAGAGATATAAATTTTTTTAGAATAATCTTATAATCTTTTTCTACATCATATGAAAGCTTATAGTTTCTTGAACCATCAATAAAATCCCGAATATACTTTATTACTATTCTTTATCGCAGATATATGTTGAAAAAGAATTCTTAATTCTGTTCGTATTTACTTATTCTACTTGTAAAATAGTTTTTACAACATTTATCATTATTTCATTTTTAACATTTTATTAAATTAATTTAATTGTAAAGTAATAAAAATACATTATATAATATAAATTAAAAATAGTTTTTCAGTGTTCAAATATTTGCGCATCTTTAAAAATCGCATTAAGTATAATTATTAAGTAAATACTTTGTGAATTAATTCGAAAAAGAATTAATCAGAAAAACTATTACATTTTCTGATTTATTATGGTTTAAATTTACTAAAGTTTTTGATTAAGTAATGTCGGCATTATTAAAAGTTATTTTAAAATAATAATATTAACTAAAATAATTCACATTAAGTAAAGGAATAGTGATTTTCTACGATTATTTGCAATGGTATGAAAAATTTTATAATTATCGAAGACAAATTATTGTCTTTCTTAAATTCTGAAAATAATTAAAAAAACAAGTTAAGTACTTTGTAGTTGTTAGACCTCTGTTGAAAATAAAATTTTAATTATTGCAACAATCGAAATTCTCGACTTAATTACTAGTAAGTATTAAAACGTTATTTAAGTATTATTATAATATAGAACAAATAATTTTAAATATAATAATATTAAAAAATTGTAATACTAAAATAAACTTTCACCACAGTTTTTTGTGTTTCTAATTTACAATTTTGAACCTGAATATGCTACTATAAATTTAAAATATTGTGTCAAATAAAATAAAAGTAAAACTGTTCAATTCTCATATTCTCAATGAAAAATATATCCAAATTATTACTAATTATATATAATATGAAGATTAGTATTAAAAAATATTACATTTTTTTAATAAATCTTCCATAATACATTTACAAATAATCAGAATGTAATATTCCTACTGGTATTGATAACAATGATATAGTAACTTTTTTAAAATTGGCAGTAGTTAAAGTGACTTGACTTGTATATACGTAATAAGAAAATCTATTAAAACATTGCTTAAACAGGATACGGTGTTATTTTTGAAAGTATATAGTTCGTAGAATGTATGAAAAATTAATGATTAAATTGAGAAATGTATAATTTAAAATTAGCATTATGTGTGTAACGCAGATCTTTGAAATCAAGAAACTCCAGGGCAAGAATGTATATTCTTCAAATGATGAAATTTATGAATAGACTTTATGACAAAGTTAATCCTGCATCTTTTGCCATACTGTAAAATGAGCTATCTGGTTTCTGAAGTAAGGTATCAGGTGAATCAAATTCAACAATGGAACCTTTATCTAAGACAATAACCCTAAAAAAATGGAAAAACAATTAAAGCTTATATTGTTAAAATTCATTATTAATAATTCAATATGAATTTAATGAAAATTGATAAAATTTATGCTACTTAAAAAGTTAATTAGCATTTTCTTTAATAATAAAGTTATTTTTGTAATTATCGGATAAAACTTATGTAGAACTCTACCTATCTGAATCGAGAATAGTATTGAGTCTATGAGCGATAGTAAGAACTGTACAATCTTTAAATTCTTCTCGAATTGTCCTCTGTATCAAGTCATCTGTTTCAAGATCCACTGCGGCTGTTGCTTCATCCAAAATTAAAACTTTAGTTTTTCTTAACAAAGCTCTTGCTAAGCATATTAACTGTCTTTGGCCAACGCTCAAATTGTCTCCTCCCTCGGTCACCTCGTGTGTTAAACCATCTGGTAAACCTAGAGAAAAAGCGTATACTTTCTTAGATAGTATTTAAATTTTAAGGAAAAGTTATCTAATCACGTTTATCGCTCAATAAAATAATAGAGCACAAAGTGAAATTTACTTTTGACGAAGTCTTTCAGATGTGCATGCGCCAATGCTCTCCACAAATCGTCGTCCGAGCACAGATTGAACGGGTCCAAATTAAGTCTCAAGCTGCCCGAGAACAGGACCGGATCCTGGGGTATGATCGTCAGTCGCGACCTGAGCGTGTGCAGTCCCAGTCTCGATATGTCGACGTTGTCGATAAGTATCTTGCCGCCGGCAGCCTCGATGATGCGGAACAGGGCGAGGGTAAGCGACGACTTGCCCGCCCCGGTGCGGCCGACGATGCCGATCTTCTCGCCCCCGTTCACGCTGAACGTGAGGCCGTTCAGCACGAGATCGAGGCCGTCCCTGTAGCGCACCTTGAAGTCGTGGAATTCGACGCTGCCGCGGGACGGCCACTCCTTGGCCGGATCGTTCTCCGGCAAGTCCCAGGCGGCCTCCTGCTTCGTCTCGCCGTACTCCTTTATCCGTTCCACGGCGACGATGTTCGTCTCCACGTCCGACGTCATTCGGACCAGCCAGTTTAACGTTTGCGTTATCTAGATCGAAATGCATGAAACGTGGCGAGGATTAATTCCGATGCTATTGTTATCATTGTACCTTGTCCATTACTGAGCATTATTTTTACGTAATAATTTTTTTGTTTTTTTTTTTCTTTTGATACGTCCAATTAAACAGAAATTTTATATTACAATACATATAATTTTAGTTTATTTCGAAAGTAAGTAAAAGTTATAGTATGTGACAAAATTAACAAGAAGATATTGTGAAAACAAAAAATTAAAAGAATTGGGGAAAAATAGACGATTTTAAAGTATTATATGTTAAATATGTAACTTTAAATCTAGTTTAACAATGACGACGAAGAATTAAATGGTAGTAATGCTTGTTCAAAATTCTTTATATTTAAAATGTTCATTGCACTTATGTCGACTGTTTTGAATTAAATTAATAAATATTGTTTGATTAGTCGTACAGATCTATTAAATTAAATAAAATAAATATATATATATATATATATATATATATATATATATATATAACTATTATAATTATAATAACAGTTATTCTGTCCTTGTTTATGAGCACCTCCGAAAACTAAACTGAAATAAAAATTATTGATATAACTGAAAGAAAAATTGTAGTTAGTAAAGCAGAATTTATCTGAACCCCATACCAACTCATATACCAAATTTAATGTTACCACATCCGCCAGTCCAACGTTTCTAGCTCGCTTCGGCTCCTTTTCAGGGACTATCGAACAATTTTTATTTCAGAGTAGTTTCCTGAGGTGATCATAAACAATGACAGTCCGACTGTCATTATAATTATAATAATTTTTATATATTTATTTTATTTAATTTTATATGACTATAAGACCAATAAAAATATTTATCAGTTTTTTAATCTTCATCTTAATTAATAAAAATGTGAATTGATATATGCGAAAACGAACAGTGTTTCTGTTTCTATAAGAATTCTTATTGGC